>VXAC01000148.1:1604456-1638886 GCA_013399225.1 Rhipidura dahli
CAGCCCGGCCCAGAGGGGCCACACAGCGCCGGGGGCTCGGTGGGGCGGACCCTCGCCCGGGCACCGGCGGCACGGCGGGGACAGGTCCCGCCCCCCACACCGGGACAGCGGCAGCGNCGTGAGGGGAGCGGGCTGGGCCGTGTCCCGGCACCGCCCGAGTGCGGGACAGAGAGATCCCGAGGGCTGGGAAAGGCAGCGCAGCTGGGGAAGGGTCTGGGGCTGTCCTGTGAGGAGACGCTGAGGGAGCTGGGGGCTCAGCCTGGAGAAGAGGCTCAGGGGTGACCTTAGCACTCTCTACAACGCCCTGACAGGAGGGTGCAGCCAGGTGGGGATCGGTCTCTTCTCCCAGGGAACAGCGCCAGGACGAGAGGACGTGGCCTCAAGCTGCAGGGGGGAGGTTTAGGTTTGACATTAAGAAGGATTTTTTCACAGAAACCGTGATTAGACACTGGAACAGGCTGCCCAGGGAGGTGGTGAAGTCACTGTCCCTGAAGGTATTTAAGGAAAGACTGGACGTGGCACTTGGTGCCATGGTCTAGTTGGCATCACGGTTTTCGACCACAGGTTGGACTCGATGATCTCAGACGTCTTTTCCGACCTAACTACTTCTGTGATTCTTGCGTGTTCTGGTCACTGACTTGTCAGAGTTTAGGAAATGAACAGTTTATCTGTTTGTGTAACAGTTTTTAGTTGGAAGTATTTCAGAAGTACAATATTAACGTTTTAAATTGTTACCAAAGTACCTCTTCTGATGATTTATTAGGCTGTATTTGTACCAGGTAATGGAAGACGTTACCTTTTAGTTCCATTTCATTCATTTTCTGTAGGGAATGCTTGAAGTTGTTTTGTCAATAATAGATGCTACGGCTCTATTGTTCTAAGTCTTCAGATGAGGCAGAATCTGTAAATTTAAGTGCCTGTAAATTAGCTGATGTCACATCAGTCCTCTTGTTCTGTTTCTTCACTCAGAAATTACATATGGATAAAAATGAAAAAGAAAATTAATGGTTATTTAACAAATCTTTCCTAAACAACCTTTCATGCAAATTAAGTTCTGAATCCTGAAAGATTTGTTACACCATTCTCTTTTTTTCTTTTCAAAGTGCACTTGGAAGTGCATTTCAAAATTACTTGAAGTAACACTTTGATTAAGGAGTTATCAGCTACAAACGGTAAAATTTATGTATTTAAAAGCTAAGCATGCACAGAAGCCTTAAAGCACACTTTGGACTGATAATTTCATGTATGTCTTAGCTATGTAATGCTGCTGTTCCAGTAGATACAAAGATTTTTATAAAAAGAACAATCTTAAATGAGAATATGTATTTTTGATTATGCTGGCTTTTGTGACAACATTTGTATTAACATCAAATATAGTAGGACTGACTTTGAGGTTAATAGATGAACTCTAGTTGAACTTTAGTCTACAGAAACGTTTTTGTGAGTGTATGAAAATGCCCTCTTTTATTTCCATACAACCTTGAATTCAGCAATGCAGCAAAATTTTAATCAGGGCTGTCAGGTTTACTGTGGTTAACTGTTGAACAAATACACACAAAACTCACTGTGTGGGTTCTGGTGTTAGTGAAGGCAAGTTTAGTGTGTCTGATTTCTGGAAAGAAGATGAGAGGGAGAACAAATACAGCACTTGCACTGGTTTTTAGGGATTTCTTGACATACCTAAACCTCAGTGCTTATTGGCTGATGTCATGTAGATGTTAAAGCTTTACACTTAACACCTCCCCTTCCCAAATAAAAGGCAACCAAGAGAGCCAAAAGTGACATTACCTGGATTGTCAGTCATCCTCCTGCCTCAAGGCACAATAAACTATTATGAAAACTACCTCAAAGGATGTTTGCATAACCTGTTCTTAAAGCCTTAAACACAGATTCCACTCATTCCTCAGGCAGTCTAGTCTAGTCCTTAACTCTACTTTTTTGAATGTCTGGCTAAATACCTTTTGCTGCAGTTTAGCTGATTTATTCCAAGTGAATATGGGCAGTGTTCCCTTTCTTTTTGCAGCACCCTTTTACATAAATTAAGACAGTTACCATATTTTTGGTCAGTCTTTCTTTTCTTTTAATCATTTCTGAAACACATGACCTTTTGTTGTTGTACCCTTCCAATCCAATGGAAGCTCCCATCCAATCTTTTCACAATTTCCCAAAGTTACCTGGGTGGCAACCCTTCCAATTATGTATCTCAACAGAGTGGATCTCAGCCTTTTCCAACCTCATGAACTTGTTGATGTGTTCTGCTTATGATCCACTCTGCCTACTGGTTTCTTTTCTGCAAGTTTATTACAAAAAATAACTCTTCTCTGTGCAGTTGATTTCTTGCTAAGTGCAGAACTTGGCACTTGTGTTTGTAGAATCATCATCCCCCTGTTGCAAAGATTTCAAACTCTGGTCTTACTTCTCCTCTTTGAAGTATCTCCCAGCCAGGTGTCAGCTCCAGGTTTATAAGCATGGTCTCTAAGCCTTTATGCAAAGATATTACAATATAGAAATGCATAATGAATTTTGACTGATGTAAATTTAATATTTGCGCAATTTGATATTAAATTGTTAATAGCAATCCTCCAAGTACAACCAGTTTTGCACCAAATTGGTGGATTTTCTGTCAAGATCAAATTTCCATATCTTTCTTAGGAAAATATCAATGAAAGAGGAAAGCCTTGCTGATGTGAAGATCTTCAGTTTATTTATGTCTGTAGAACCACACATAAAAAACTAGGTCGGTTTGATAGACTGTCATGAACAAATCATATTGGTTGTTATTTATTACTTTGTTATTTTTCAGGTATCTACAAATATTTTTTAATTTGTCCAGGAATTTTAATCAATGACTGGATTCTTATTTCCTGTTTGTTTGATTGTTGTGTTGGTTGGTTTTCTGTTTGTTTTTTTTTTTTTTAAAGAAAAACACTCAGTCCTTTACTAGTCTCTTGAAGCATTAGCTAGTTTTCAAAATAAAGCTTGTTTTATACCATTAAGTTCTGAAATTTGTGGAGAGGTTTGGTTAGGAAATGATCATAGACTTTCCAAGAGGAAAAATGTTTGGCCCAGATATTAGTATTTAAACAAGTACAAACCTGTGCTCATGTGAATTTTTTTTCATCTACTTTGTATGTGAGACAGCTGGAAGCTGTGAATGTCCTTCGATTTGTCACATTTTCCCCCGGGCTCTATTTGTGGGGTTTTTTTCCTGTGTAGATTATCCCAGTTCCAACTTCTTTGACCAGTCTACTCCCAACCTCACACTGAAGCACAATGCAGGACCAAACACCAGCTTTCTCATCTTTTTAATGGCTTAATGCAGTTGGTACCTGCATTTTTAAATTCATTAAAACTGCAGTTTTAATGTGTGTGGGCTCTGTAAAAATAAAGGGATATTCAGTGTTTTTAAACATAGAGAAGTAGTTTTTGCCTCTTTTTTGTGAGGAAGCCTGGCTAGAGCATTCAACTAGAATCAACAGGCTGTCCCAGTTTCCTCCTCTTCACACAGCCACCCATTTGTCCATATGCCCTTCTGAAAAAAGAGATATTGGTTTAGGAAAAGGGGAAGGGTTTGGAGTGCTGGAAGCTCACCTTCAAATACCCTACAGTTGTTGTTTACCCTACAGTTAAACAATCCTGTCTCATTTGAAACACATTTCTCTTTTTTATCAGCAAAGCTCTATGTACTTCTCTGCTTAACATACTGCTTCTTTAAAAACTGAATTTTGCAGTCTGTGTTTTCACTCTTAACTCTAGTTAACAACAACTCTAACAAACTTTTGGTTTTTTCCTTCAGAAATCCAAGTTTCAAATACAGATTTTTTGATCTACTTTGTGGGCTGACTACACAAAAGCTAGTTATTACGGGAATATATGATGCAGTGACTCAGTTCCTTTTTCAATCTAACCCTTTTTAAAAGAGTGAGGCTGGGCTGATGCTGGATTAACTGAAATAGCAGGAAGAATCCTTTTTACTTTGAAAGACACTGGGTCTTGTCCCAGTTCTCATGTTACATTGCCTGGTTGCTACAGTTTTAAGCTGCACTATTTCTCTCCTCTGTAGACAAAGCAAGAGTAACCATTTGAGGCATTTCAGTGAATGCCTGACAATAGATACACTTTGAGATAAAAATCACTGATAATTTAATATGTATTACTGCTATAAAAAATAGCTTTTTCCACTCTGAATGTATAGTTTTCTTTTTGATGCATTATTGATGTACTGCAGAATGAGCAGTCAGAGGAAGGTTGTAGAAATGGATTTCTGATCTCTCAATTGCTCTTGTTATAATTCTTCTACAGAACAGCAAGGAAAAGAACACAAATCCAACTGTAAATCAAACACAAATATTTTCCTTTATTTTACCACTGAAACTATATGTACATGCTAGGAAATGGCTATTGAATTTCTTAGTGTAAAGTCAGATCATTAAATGCAGGATGCTTTTGTTTGTTTTAAACCTAATTGCTCTAAAAATAGCTGCTGATTCATCACTAAAACACAAAAATATATTTGGCCCCATTATTGTACAAGCACTGAAAGAATATCTCCTGATCTTTCTATTAAGAGCTTGGTGGCATATTTGGTTTTGAATAAGAAAAAGAACTATTAAAAATACTGTCAACAAACTAGCTATTTCCAAGTAATTATATATACCACACCTACTTAATTATATGGCAACTTAAATACTTAAGCAGTCAGATAATCTCAGAAAGATACTGTGAGACCTTAGTAGGGCTTTGCATAATTTCTGAAGTCATGTGTTGTGAAAGTGCTGTTTCTAACTTTACAGAGCCTTATCAGGCTGTACAACATGAAATCAAATGAGTGACTGGTGGGTCATTTCCATATCAACACTATACTGTAAGGCAGGGTATTTTTTTCTTCCATATATCTTAAAAATATAAATTACCTGACAGGTGCATGTTATTTTCCACAGCTTTTGAAAACTCTTTGATCAATCACATTCAAAAATTTCCATCAGAAAATGTATAGCACAGACAAACATCAAGTTTTATTTTTGATTCTGCAAATTATCAGTCTTTTCTTGTTTCCTAGTAGCAGATATAAATTGTTCCGGGTTTTTTATCTCTTCCCTGTGTCTCCCATTTTCACTGGTAAGATCTTCATCTGGCTGACTGGAGCTGTGTCTGTTGCCATGCAGGTATCAATCCCACAGTTTTTGTGATCTAACACAGAAATATTTCTGTGTTATCTAGTTTTCTGTATCATCCTCACAACATGCTACCACAAGAGGCTTTACAGTTTATTACTAATAATTGTAAATTGACTTAGCACATGCAAACATTTAAATATATGCTCAGGTATGGTCCATGTTAAGTTTACACAAGTACATCTGATGCAAATGTCAAGGATGGCCTGATGAATACCCTGGCTGCAAGGGACAGCTCCCCCGGCAGCAGTGTGTGTGTGACAGATCCACACTTCTGTCTGTGGGTGGAAGTTTTAGGGGTGGGTGCTTTCCATGCTGTCCTGGACACTACCAGCCTTCAGCTAGCAGGGCTCAGAGCAAAGACAGCCCTCTGTGAGAGTGTGCAGCTCCCCCTTGGCCCCATGCCCAGTGGGGCTGTGGCACCGTGTTCCAGAAGCTGCTGCTGGATCTGGAAAAAGCTGTGCCTTGCTTTCATGAGCGAGCAAACTGCTACAGCAGCCCCGCCCAGAGCTGTGTCCAGCCAGGAAGCCAAGCTGCTGAAGGTACCTCAGGATAAGGGGTTTGCTTTTTTTGTCTCTTTGCCAAAAATGTAAAGTGCAATCTCCTGCTGGCTGGCATGTTTTGATCTTCTCCATGTCTTTAGTTCTGCCAGGCCCTGGGGTGTGTGTATGAATGGTTTTGTTCAGCTCTTGTTAGAAGTTGAAGAGTTCAGTATGATTTGATGACACCATAACCTGAAAACCATTCTGAAATTTGCATTAGTGATTTAGAATTATTCCATTTAACCTTCTGGTTTTCTGTACCCAAGAAGTGTGAGAAGGAGAATATTTTGGTTTTTTCCACAGAATCAATAATCTGTTTTCAAGATAACTGTCCATCTCTGCAAAATACTAAACTAATGGCAGAAATAACTTTAATAAATACATGAAAGAGCATAGATAGAAGGTTGGGTTTTAAAAATAGTGAATAGTTCTGGTCACTCAAGTGTTTTCTACATCACTTTTCTTTAAAAATTAGGTTAATAACCAGTCAATAATGGACAAACTAATTTTTATCAAGAGTTTGTTTAAGGGCGAGCTTGCCCACTAATTACTAGATTCTTGTCAGCTGGTGGTCCATACTGAAATAGATTTTAGGAAATCTTAGCCAATAAAGATCCTAGAAATTCTTCCTTTATGTTACAGAAAGGTCTACAGAATCATACACAGAACATTTACAGATCATTTGGCCACTGTGACTTTGCACTGGGAGAAAATCAAAATGGACTGCACTTACTTTTTAATTGGTGAACTGAAAATTTTAGCCACTCTATAGCCCCTTGTTTTTGTTTTCAAAATGACCTTTTGCATGTCTTTCAGTTGATGAGCATAGAGTGACTCTGTACATTTTCTCTGCCAAGAACTGCCTCTCTGTCACCTTTGGCATGAGTGTTCAAACCAATTATTACACAAATAGGTAAATACATAACTAGTTGGTGTGGTTTTTTATTGGCATTATTCTCGGATCAGCTTATTCACAATGTTCCTCTGTCTCACTTCTTAAAGTAATCCAGCCAGATTTTATTAGCTTCCTCTCATATTGTCTATACTGTGTTTTCTTGAGTGTCTCACAAAGATTAGAGTTCAACTTCCTTGGATACATGTTTTAAAAAAAAGCTAAGGTAGTTCAAGACTACATCAGGAATAATTTTTACAATAGCATTGAAACATCTCTCTGAAAATTATTTAGAGTAAATTATTATACAGACATGTTTGCTTTTGTCATGTCTACATCATATTGTTGACTGGTGGTCATTTACTTAATTACACTGGTAATTGAATTTCTCATCCAACTGCCTTTTACTTGACAAATACCCAAATGTTTTGGTCATTAACATTCAAGTGCACATTCTTTATATTTGATGTTTTTTCACTTTGCTTCTATTAGTCCTCAGGGTCAATCACTTCTTCCCATATATCATCTTGATTGTTTTTTCCTCAGCTGATTTTTAGTAAAGTATTTCAACTCTGGATCTAGTGCTTAAAAGAAAAGGTTAAAATTGCTTATACAGTTAAGCCACTAGTGACCTCCATCAAATGATACGACCTTCTTGCCACTGTCTCTTGCTATCTTCATGTTCTCCCCAGTTTCACTGGTTATTTAATCTGTGGCTCAGTGTCATTGTTTAATGAAATTGGCTGGATGTGACATAACTGAAAAAATGAAAACTACCCAACACCACAAGAAATATGTAGAGAAAGGTAGTGAGTTAGTGCTGGATAACCTGTATTTTTGTCTTTATTGCAAACTGCAATGAATTATTGCTTTGCTTATGGAACCACATGAAATAACCTGTGATCCTTTTTTCCACCTTTGCTGTATGTGGGTCTCACTTCTTCCTGTGTTCTCACTTCACACATAGAGCTGGAAAAGTCTTTATTTTCATATCATTTGTATTGTATAGTGCATTTTGTACACTTTTGAACATATATTGAAGTAGAGTCTAATTTCCATGTTTTTTAATCCACTTTTGCTTTAAGGAAATTCCATTGAGAAACTCATGCAATTAATAGTGTCAACATGCATTTTTTCCCAGTGACCATTTCTTTTGTAATGATGCACGTGGGTTGGTTAGCTTCTCCAAAACACGTAGGAACTGCTGGTGTCTGTGGTGCCAGTGTGTTCTGAGTAAGATCTTTAACTCTTGGTAAACCAGACCGTTCTGTTCTGCTCCAAAGCCTTGGGTTTGTGTAGCTGTTGGTCATTCAGAGTATACGACCCTTGTCTATCCAGTGTTTCAATCTGGAACTGGAATATGCACCCTGACATTGATGAAAGGTCATCTCTGTCAGAGAGACACCCTGGCCTTTGGCAGCTGCAAAGTTAGCACACACGCTGCCATATGAGAGCCTTCCCAAAGCTGGGGAGTTTGCTGTGCTGTCCGTGCGACACACGGCCACTGCACGGGACAGGCTCCTTACAGCGTGTGTGGATATCTCTAATGTAGAGGGGGAAGGCTCACCTCATCCCGAGTCAATGACTGCGTTGTGCAGTACAAGCAAATCAATTTCTCTTTCTAAAAACCTGGGATGGGGAGTTGGGATCTGTCGGCATTTCTTCGCAGCCGCACCTGTCACTGGCTCCAGGACAAGGCAGCCGTGAGACACTGCGGTGAGAAGGGAAGAGACAGCGCTGGGCAGAAAACGAATGCTTTTAGACAAGTCCTAGAAGTGGACAGCACAGGGGCAGGTTGGAGAGGACCACAGTGGGTCCCCCCTGTGGCCAAACCTCCCTGCCCAAGCCGGGTCATCCCAGAGGACACGGCACAAGATTGCGTCCAGTTCTCGGATGCCTGGGCAGCCTGTTCCAGTGCTCGCCCACTGCACAGTGAAGAAGTTCTTTCTGAGTTAAGGTGAAACTTTCTGTGCATCAGTTTCTGCCCGCTGCCTTGTGTTCTATTGCTCGGCACCACGGAGCAGAGCCTGGTCCATTCTCTGAGGCCCCCGCTTAAGTGATTACACACAGCAGCAGCGAAGGCAGCCGGGGCCGTGCCGCCTGCGAGCCCGTCCCGCCCGACCCCGTCCCGACCCCGTCCGGTCCCCTCCGGAGCGCGCGCTGTGGCTGCGCAGCCGCCCGACAGGGGGCGCGGCAGGAGGCGGGGCGCGCGCCGGCNGGCTCCCCCTCTTCCCCCGCCCTGCGCCCTGACGGCAGCGGTGACCGGCGGGGCTGTGCGGCGGGGGGGAACTTCACGCAGAATGTATTTTTCCTTTTTTATTCAGCGCCTCGTTGACGCACAAAGCAGTGTCTTCACTGCGGGCAGCCGCAGCACTCTCTGGGGTTTTGTCACAAATTTTTCCCTTAGGGAAATGAGTTTCTATTTCTGTGCGTAATAGGGTTTGTTATGACGTCATTTGTTTTGTTTGCGAAGTTAGTGTTCTCTTAACCCATGTTAAAAAAAATCACCATTTTCAGGTGTTTTTTGCCTGGTAAACAAGGAAGTAACGTTCTTTTAGAAGTGTAGGCCAGGATCTTCAGACGCTTGTCACTGTTGCTATGGGCAGGTGTCAAGGGTCTGTACTTTTTTAAGTGTCTGTGTTTCTGTGATTAGGGCTGAACATGCATTCATAGAATTTTCATGTTGTTTGAGTAAGCTCTTCCATGGCTTGAAGTGATTTTATTAAATCATAAGCAAGGCCTGGTTGTTTTAGCTAATTAAACAAGACCCTTAATTCCTCATATCCAAGTACTTCTCCAGAAGAGGACATAATACTGGAGGTAAGAGTTTGCTATAATTAGGATAATTTTATTCTAATGCAGTTATTTCAGAAACAAAGATTTGACCATTAAATAAGAACTGACTGCTCATTGTACAGATCTGTGTTTGTCATGGTATTTGTTTTATAAACTATTAAAGGAAAGCTAGGTTTTCAGGTGCACAATAAGGTCTTCCATTGTCTTTGTTGTAACTTGTAGAAAATTCCAAAGGTATGTTGATGCTGGATACTTAGTAAAAACCTTTTTCAGGAAAACTGATATTTAAGTAGTTAGAATGCTTTGCCCTCTTAAAACCAGAAATAATATCTTGTTCACAAATGCATAGTTCTTGCTGTCAGAGCAATTTAAGCAACTTAAGTGTTTTTGCACTTACTTTTTTTGCATAAAGGGGCTGTCTTGGCACAGGGAGGGAACAGAATCAAACCTTGTCAGACAGGATGGTTCTTGCTGATGTGTAAGGATTGACAGGGAAAGAAGTGATCTTAGTTCATTTGATAGAGTGAACATCTGGTCACCTGTCTTGTTCACTCATCCGCAGTATGGAATCACTTATGGAATTCATTAGGTGGGAAAGGCTGTAAAAACATTTTGTGTTTCACTGTAATTAAATAATAGTGTATAAGACACCAAGGTTCCTCTTCTAAAATTCTTAAAGTTTCACATATTTAAAAATCTTTTTATTGACGGTTGAAGCCCTGGCAGCTGCAGCTGTGGTGGTATGTGGTATTGGGAACTTGAGGGTGAACAACAGCTCACAGTATTCATGCCTATTTTGCATGTTCTTTCAAAATATGGATGAGAACATTCTGACCTTTCAGAAAAATGTATTTTATGAAGCAATGGCTTTTGTAAAAGTGTATTAAGAGTGTATCTTAACATGACTGTGACTCACACTTTGTCTTTGAATTAGTAACTTTGTTGACCTACATAACCAGATCAGTTATAGCAGTTGATTTTCACTGGAGGTGGCTGTGTTGCAGTAACATTTAGCTGACAGCAGTTGCTGCCTTTTCCCCCCCAAGATGTACAATCTTTCATTTCAGTTGTTTATATTTCTCCTAATGGTGAGGACATTCTTTTGAGAAGATAGAGGTGATAGTGCCTTCTTCTATAACTGATAAATTATTGAGGCTTAGATGTCAAGCAGCTGAATAAATAGGGAGAAATTGAGGGGGGAGTGATGATGGGATTGGGAATAGGATGATATAATTCACCTGTGAATGGTGGGATAGTACAGGGCTATGGAATTGCCGTAGGCTGATGTTGTATAAAGAGTTCCGCAAAGCTTTCCTATGTGCAACCTCCTTAAAGTGAGTTGTGAGCATAATTTTGGTCTGGTGTAAGAAACATTTTTTCCTTTACTTCTGCCCCATTAGAGTTCTCTGCTTGGCCTGACGTGAGACCCCAACAAAAACACTAATCTGTACTTAACCTTGAAGGAAGTTCACTAGTTACAGACTTCAGCCGTGGATACATTGTGTGTTTCTTGTAAGAGCGCTGTAAATTTTGGAAGCTGCTACTCTGACAAAACTTAGGAGACTACAGCTTAGAGTAATTCTCCTATCCTTACGTGGTACGTGTGTCCCATACAGCATTGCTCAATATGCACATTTATAAATCTCTTTTCAACCTTACTGACATGCAAACAGCCAAACCACTACAGATCTGGTGATAAAACGGGACTATTTTGCTGTTTTATGTAGTTTATGCTATTTGGAAAAGGAATTGCTCTAAATTAAAATGATGTCTTCCTTATTAGGTGTTTACCAAGTGAAATCTGAGAAGGCTGGTTCATGGCTTTACTAGCAAGAGGCCAGTAAGGGCTATTTGCTTCTGTCTTTTTTTTTTTTTCCCCCAATACAGTTTAGTCCTAATATTTGACTGCTGTTAGGTAAAATGTTTACCTTTGGCTCTACTGGGTGCAGAGTGGAGAAGTCCACTGCAGTGTCCTTTCCTCTGAAGCTGGCAGATCTACTGAACTTAGTATCAATAAAATCCTCTACTTCTCATAGGTGTACTGAAGAACAGCATAAAATTGTCCTAATGGTTAATTTTACAATTTTCACTTGAAAGGTTGTTACTAGCAGTTGTGGCAAAGATCATATTTCACTTTGCTTCTTAAAGCTTTATCAAGAAGTGTTTGCAAAATGACACTACATCAAGAAGAGTTACACATACCTCAAAGGTCAAAAATGCCAGGGGGACTAAGAAACAATTTTTAAAATATTTTTTGATGGCTGTGTAACTCAGAACTTTGCTAGCTGTCTCAGAAAGCAAAATTCCTAGTTAAGATCTTAAGTTCCAATAAAAAAATTGCATTTTATCATTCTTTTATAAAGCTACAACTTTTTATTGCCAAGTTTGTTGCTGTTATGTTTCTCTTGGAGTTCACTGAAGGCAGAACGTTCCTGGTTGCCAAATCATAATGCTTAATATCTTAAACCCATGATTTACGTAGTGTTAGTGCAGCTAACTGATTGAGCCTAGGACAGAGCAAAGAAATGTCTAGACTGAAGAATGTGCTTGTGAGCACCAAGTTTGTCAAATACACCTGCTTGCATCCATCATGCAAAGGCAGGCAGGTCCAGGTGGGTGTGTGCATGGTAATGCTTGATTGAGACTGGGATTTCCTTGGGTGCCTTATGGCCTTGGACTGATTCAGTGGGACAGCTTACCTGTGCTGGGAGGGCTCTGTGCAGGACAGCTCACCTGTGCTCACAGGGCTCTGCAGAATTGCTCTTCTCTTACCATCTGACATGAGGTGCCTCCAGCTGCATGTGCTTCATGCATTTTGTCTGTTCCAAGTGGAGCCAGGCCACAGATCCTGTCCTGCAGTAGAACTCTTCTGTTCGTAGCTATCGTGTGCTGGATTCTGTTGGAAGAGGTGGGACAGACAATTCAGTAGTATCTCCCTAGGAGTACAGTGCTGTTGAGCACCTGTCAGAGGTAAATGGCAACGTGGCACAACATAGGCATTCTGTAGCTGTCCTGTAGGGGGCCTGACATTTCTGTTACAAGATAATTGCTGTAAGGAACTGACTTGACTTAGGCATCAGGAAGCAAATCTTTAAGGTCCCAGAAGAATTATTTTTGGGGATAAAATTAAGGAGACTTTGCTGGTCCAGAGGATGGATACTGTTCATTACAGCACTTGACGTTACAGTTACTGTGGTCTGACTTCGAGATGGCTTTGCAAAGGTTAGTAAGGGTAGTACAGTACTTGAAATAATGTTTTGATTCAAGAGTAGACTTTCCAAGCCAGTGATGGTTCCTAGTAATTGCCTGCAAGGGGTGGGTAAGCCTCCCTGCGTTGCTGTGGCTCATGTAGCAGTAGCACCTCTGCAAAGCACAGACAAACCCTTCTGTCTGGGCTGGATGTAGTGGGCTAACTTTGGGAGCCTGTAAGCAAGAACCTGTTTCCAGAACATTATCATGCAGTTAGTAACTCATAAGACTAAATACCATACCTTTCTGTAGGGCAGAAGATAAGTATTCTGCTCTGAGAATTCTTGAGTCATTTTGTCATTCAAAAATGGAGTCATCACCATGGCTGCATTAAAGCACAGAAAGGAAATGGAGAGTTCTTTGCAGTGGTATTTCATATTGTCCTGTGAATAAAGATACATAATGTCAGTGCCAATACTATAGAATTTCGGATTACCTTCTGACTATTACTGTTTTATAAAATGCATAGATCTTTAACTTATCAGTTGCTTTATTTTCTGTCAAAGATTTGAAGACCAATGTATAGGATGCTAAAATTTAGTAGTTAAAACAAGCTTTAAAAGAGCCCATTTCTTCTAATGTAGTGATAAAAAGTGAAGAACAACCAAGAGTGAAGAAGAATGCAATAAAATTTTGAAATCTGATTGAATTTATTTTCCTGATAGTGGACCTGAACATTAGATGTTTTTCTTCTTGTCACTTACTTTGCATTGTATATCCATACAGGTTGTCCCTGCTTGATAGAAATGAAATTAATAAGGCAGGACTGATTCTTTTAGGAAAATGAGTGGGGTTTGTTTTTGTGAACTGCTCAGTGACTTCCCTATTTTAGGGCACAATAGCACTGAGATTCGATCTCCATGGGATTGAGTTGGGGGTGCAACTTTTGAAGTGGCTCCAAAGCCTTCTGTAAGCCTTCAGTGTGTCAGGGCCATGCAGGAATCGGTCTTGCTTGGCTGCCTGCCCTTGAGATTGGAAAGTAGCTGTACTTAGGTTTTCTCACTTTGCTGAAGGCCTTGTATGAATTTTATAGCCTTTTTCATTTTCCTATTTCTTAATACATCTAATGGAAAAGCCTTGCTGGAAGAATAAGAATACATCTTTTTAATGAGAGGAAAGAAAGGTTTTCTCATGAATTTAACAGTACCAGTATTAGCTTGTCAGAGTAAAAATAATGTTAAAAGCAAAATCTGATACAAGCCTCATATCAGGGAAGGGAATTAGTTTTAAATGTTCCTTGGGAGTTCAACGATCATATGCAAAGAAAACAAGACTTAGGACTGAAGAAAGGGACTATGAATGCAAGGAGGTTTTTTCTGAGTGGTAAAGGGAGTTACTATATTTCAGAATGCAGCTGAAAATACACTTTCAGGGTAATGATATATTAGGTCATATGTGTTGTCATATAAACTTGGCATTAACCAAATTTATAGCAAAAAAACTGAGTTACATATTGTATAATGAAGCATTTTACTGCTTTATAGTGCTTTAATGCTACGTACTTTCTGATTGCTTATAAAGAAATTAATTATTAATGACAAAATCCATTGCTCCATTTCATAATTCAAATGTATTTTGCTTTGATATGTGATCATAAACTTGCTGTAAAGATCTCTTTAAGCTTGTTTTTACTTAGCTCTTTCCAGGGACTTCCCAGTTTGCATGAATTTTCTTGCACTGCTGTATGTCTTGGAATGATTAATATCAATGGTTTTAAGTGGTGAAAAGAGTGGATGCAAGTCATGTGTACTTCATGATTCTAAATAGTCACACACCTGAGAGAGGAACTTAAAACAACTATTTATAGTTTTCAGGTAGCTCTTCATTGAGTCGTAATGGCTTAAAAGGGGAGAGTAAATCAAAACTTTGAGAGGAAACATGGGGAACTAAGTCAATAGACAAATGTTTTGATTAGGAAGGAGGAACACTAATGCTGATTGAGCTTACTTCATCTTGCTGCTTTTTGAAAAAGCTTCTGAGGACTACTTCTAATTAGAAGTAGATATTGTAGGATCTTCTAAATGTTTTAACAGCAGATGATCTCAGTCTAATGACTTAATTCTTTGCATAATATTTTTGTAGTCCCTCTTAAATTTTGCCTTCTGTGCAAAAGAATAAGAAAATGTTCAGATTTTTGTTTCTTAAAAAAATTAAGGGGCCAATTCTCTTTGATTCTGAAGTTATCATGTTAAAAGGATGGGAAACAGTTACGTATAGGCCGGATATGTAGTATATGCTGGTAGGTTGTGACATTAAGCTTTCTGAATAAAATAATATTTTTTTCCCCCCAAATTGAAATATTTTATAGATTTTCTAAAAAAAATTTGTGATGAAATAAAGGGTTATTGTGGGAGGGTCTGGACTGCTTTTGGAGTGGGGTGAAGATTGACTAGACTGTGTTTTGTTTCTGTAAATCAGTGGTGCATAAATAAAAGAGCTAAAAAGTGACCTTGGGAGGATCAGGAAGAGGACTATGTACTGCTTGTTCTCTGTGTGCTTGTGGAAGGTTTGAATGCTGTATGACTGTCCTTACTAGAAATTTCATAAAATGGAAGTCTTGGTCTTAATTTTTTCCAAGAAAGATGCTGCATGCGTGTGAGGGTATGGACGAGCCCAGTGAGGACTGTGTAGGAGCTGGAGCTGAGAAGGGTAGATAGCAGAACTCCACAGCTTTAGTAGTCTTTGCTGTGTAGACTTCTTACACTCCTAATGTTTATTCTAAGTTTTTTCCCAATTTTGCAACTTCTTTTTTTCAGCCCTAAACAAAATGGTAGCCTTCTATTTATGCACTTAAATAGTGCATTCTGCTAAAAGTTACCACTATAGAGCGGAGTTGTGCTTTGATGAAGTAAGAACCCATTGTCTTTACTGGCAAGAGGAGGTTTATTCCATCTTGCATGAATAAATATAGCTTCTGACTTTGGTGTGAGACATGCCTGTCTGCTCTAATTCCAGTAGAGAAGAACAACACTTCCCTATCACAGGCCTCATATTTAATTGTTATAAATATTTCTAGGATTTCCAGTGAGAACATTCAAATGGGGCTTTTCAGCTGGGGTTCTAGGATCCAAAAGGTTCTTCATCTCCAGACAGATTCTGTGACCTTATGGCTTCTTTAGATGTTAGTTCTGCAGCATATATGCCTTTTTCAAACTTTTTATTCCAGATTACATCACGTGAAGTGTAGTAGCTGTTAGTTGCTTATGGCTATGAAGAGAACACAGGCTGCCTGGGAGGATGCATCATTTTATACCCACTGCAGACTGACATGTAATTATTTAGGGTCTGTTAGGAACAGCTAGCTTGCAACTGCTCCTGAAAGCATCAGTTCATTAAACAGTCTAAAAAAATTCTTATTTAAATCTGTTCTGTAGTCTCAATCTTGTATTTATATGTTCTATGACAAAATAAATGAGAATATTAAATATTAGCACTGCATGTAAGAATGCATTAGCATTTTTAAGAGTTTGGAGATGCTGGCAGAGGCTTCTGGACCTGAATAAGCAGGGCTGCTTAACCTTCCACAGATCATAGAATCATCACAGAATAGTATGGGTTGGAAGGAAACTAATAAGTCATCTACTGCCAGCTTCCCTGCTGTGGACAAGGATGCCTTCCACTAGACCATGTTCCTTAAAGCCCAACTTTTCTGTGAACCCATCCACCTTATCCTTAACTCTTCCAGGGATGGAGCATCCACAGCTTCTCTGGGCAACCTGTCCAGTGTCTCACCACTCTCACAGGGACAAATTTCTTCCTCATACCTAATGTAATCATGCCCTCTTTTGTTTTGAGCCATTCTCCCTTGTCTTGTCATTACATAGCCTTGTCAAAAGTCCCTCTCCAGCTCTCTTGGAGCCCCTTTAGGTATTGGAAGATGCTGTAATGTCTCCTTTGGAGCCTTCTCCAGGCTGAACAACCCCAGCTCTCTGTGTGTCTTCATAGGACAGATGCTCCACGCCTTGGAGTATCTTCATGGCCCTCCAGTGGTTTTGCTCCAGTAGCTCCACATCCTTCTTTTATGCTGCGAGCCCCAGAACTGGACCTGTTAGTCCAGGTGAACTAGAGGGACAATCCCCTCCCTTGACCTGCTGGCCACTCTTCCTTTGAGCCAATCTGAGATATGATTGACTTTCTGGGCTGCAGACACACATTGCCAGCTCATGTCCAGCATCTCATCCACCAACACCCCCAAGATCTTCTCCCCAGAGCTGCTCTCACTCCTCTCTCTGCCCAGCCTGTATTTGTGCTTGAGATTGCCCCAGCCCAGGTGCAGGACCTTGCACTTGGCCTTGTTGAACTTTGTGAGGTTCATGCAGACCAACCTCCCAGGCCTGTCAGGGTGCCTCTGGGTGGCTGTTGGTGCTGTTTCTAGATAGCTCAGATGTTTTCTGTGACTTCATGCATATACCAGCTGGGCTGCTTAGGCAGCCTTATTCCACTTAGGGCATTGTTGCACATGGTTCTTAAGCAGCCTTTTGGTAGTTCAGCACAACTTCCTGTAAGCTGTCAAGTATCTGCTACAGCTTATTCAGCTGAGGCATAAAAACCCCTGATATTAGTTACAGTAAAGAGTGTTTCAGTGGTTATCACAGTAGGAACCAAATTGTTTCATCACTACCTTTTGGGATTTTGAACCAAAGGCAGAGATCCCAGATGAAACAGATTGCACATGGATCTGTTACTGAGGTTACTATTGTCTATGTTTTCCAGCACAAAAGTAATTCTTTGAGGGTATTGTTGTACATTGGCAGCTTTATATTTTGGCTGGGAGGGGAACCTGCCTGGTACTGACTGCTAAGGGGACATAGGATTTTATATACTCAGTTTCTGTCATAGGGTAAGCGTCAAAAGTACATGGACTGAAAATAGCTTTGTACACTGTACTGCTAATGTGTGGTGGTTTTTAAAAGAGACTCAAGGTAATAAATGGATTTTTATTACTTTGCCCCAAAATAATAATGCTTCAAAATCTCTTGTGTTTCATTCCTCTTCATGTCAGCGGAAAAAACATGAATTCTAAGCAACTGACTTTTATAGGTCAATTGACACCCTGTATTGTGTTGAAGTATTTACTGTGTATGTGTTCTGCTGCAGGGGAAGATACAGGCTTTATTTAAGCATGCATTTTAGTTGATGGCTACAGGAGCTATTTAGCCAAAATTCAGCTAACTTCTATAAGCAGAGACCTGTAACTGCCATATTTAAGTATCAGTAAAGCAGACATCATCTGTTTTGCAGGTGACATACACCGATATTTGCTCTGTGAAAGTGAAAATGTTTTCACTGACCATAAGAACTTCCCTTCAATGCAAATTATAGGAGTTCTGTTTTTGTAAAAAATTACATTCTCAAGCAGTATTCTTAATATTTTGAAATAGTTGTATTTTGGTTACTGTCATTTTGCTATTTCTACTGGGGGATTAGTCCTAGCAGTAAATGGGTTTTCTCTTATTTCAGCTTTGCTTTTGAACAATCTAATGCTTCTTTTCTTGATACTTATCTGTTTTATTTTCTAGGCCTTTCTTAAATCTTTCCATGTCTAAATGGACTCCTGAATGTAATATAGTTTATACTCTAAAAGCGGATATGAAGAGTGAAGTTCCTTCTGATGCACCAAAGAGACAGGAGAGTCTGAAGGGGATCCTCTTGAACCCTGAGCCTATTGGGGCGGCCAAAAGCTTCACTGCAGAAGTTGAGATGATTGCCAGTAAAGTAGGGAATGAGTTCTCTCACTTGTGTGGTGATTCTCAAAAACAAAAGGACATGAATGGCAACCATACAGACCAAGAAAAAGGTATTGTGGTGCGAAAAAAACGCAAGAGCCAGCAGGCTGGTCCTTCATACACTCAAAACTGTCCTGATAAAGAAAATAAAGGAATCTTAGGATTGAGACAGCATCTAGAAACACAGAGTGAAGACAATGATTCTTCTTTTAGTGACTGTATCTCTTCGCCTTCATCTAGCTTGCATTTTGGAGACTCTGACACAGTAACATCTGATGAAGAAAAAGATGCTCCTGTGAGACACCCTCAGGCAGTGTTGAATACTCCAAGTAGAACTCACAGCGCAAGGTCACACAAGTGGCCTCGGACTGAGGCAGACTCTGTACCAGGGTTACTGATGAAAAGGCCCTGTTTTCACAACAGTTCTTTAAGAAGACTTCCATATAGGAAGAGAGTTGTGAAAACAGGTTCATCACAGCGGACACAGAACCAAAAAGAACGAATTTTAATGCAGAGGAAAAAGCGGGAAGTGTTAGCTCGAAGAAAGTATGCTTTACTCCCCAGTTCTAGCAGCTCCAGTGAGAATGATCTCAGTACTGAATCTTCTTCCAGTTCATCTACTGAAGGGGAGGAAGACTTGTTTGTGTCACCTGGTGAAAACCACCAGAATAGCACAGCTGTTCCTTCAGGTAAAACTGAATTCCTGGGGTATTTTGCATTAGTTGTCTTTCATTGTATACAATAGGGTTTTTTATAAGTTCTTCAGAGCAGTTTTTGTTGAAGTTAATAGTACAAATAATAGAACATAAATTCTTGGTGGGAAAAGTACATTCAGATATTACAGCAGAATTATAGCAAATCTAAAATCTTGAATGTAGAAGTTAATGGTTTCTAAAGAACATAGTGGAAGATTGCTCAGTCTGATTAGATACATGCTGCTGAGTTGATTAATTTTTTTTTTTTAGCTGTTGTATTAAAAATTTTAGCTTTCAACTGATTGTGGTAATAATTTTAATTTCAGAATGTAGAAATATCTTCTAATATTTAAGTGCACTTTACAATTTAGAAAAATATGAAGAAAAATGTCCCTTGTTATTAAGAGCCTGAAATATGAGTCAGTTGAAGGTAGCTTTAGTACTGAGATAATAATAAGAAAATATATATATCCCAATTGTTTGTTAACTAGATAAACTCAGTGCAATGCAGTTGGTTTACAGAGTTATTTCTCTAATATGTCTTGTCACAGTATCTGAATACTTGAGTGTTTGGAGGAAGACTTTGGGGGATGTTTTCATTTTGTTTGGTTTGTTTTGCATGTTTTTTTCTGGTTTGTTTTTGTTGTGGTTTTTTGTTAATGGATGGATTTTATTGGACTTTCTTTCATGTTAAATATGCCAAGTGAAAGTAGTTGTGCATTCTGTTCTAGTTCAGCTTTTTAGAGAGCACAGAGAAGTAGATAGAACACAGCATGGTGTTAATCTGTGCAACCATGTGTTTTATCTAGTGAAAAATATGTCTTAATAAGTGAAACCATATCTCAGGCTGTGCTGATCATTCCTCTAAGAAAATGTGACTGAAAATACAAGGACAGGTTAAAAAAAAAAAAAAGTGTGAATGTTCATGTTAGGGCAGGATTTATGCTTGAACAGAACCAGAGTACTGAAGTCTAGATTATTGCTTGTTATTCATTGTAGCAGGAAATAATTTGTGTGATGTTTAAATCCAAGTAGTAAAATCTGTAATGCAGAAGTCTTACACAGTGCTAGGGCTGGGCATACATAACCCTCAAACAGAGGAACTATTGCACAGCGTTAATTATCTTGATGCATATTTGTGGGAATAGAAGTTAATTAAGCCTAAAAAAGTTACATTTGACATGCATGTTTAAGCATATTGAAGAATATGATTTGTAAATAACAAATGTGTGGGGATATGCATACATTTATATGAAATGCTAATTTGAGAAACTACTGTGTTAACATCTTTGTTTCCAAGTTAATGGTTTCTTAGAATTTTCAGGGAGGGTGGAGTTTCATGTAGCTGTAAAATGATGTAGGATCATTAACAACTCTCCTTCTGCGCAGATGTGGAAAAGTCCAATGGCTTAATTTTTATACTACTTAGAAAGCACAATTAATGAAATTGTTTATTTTCTTGTCATGAATGAGAAAATCAATTAGTTCTGCACCAGTTAATTTTAGATTAAAACACTGACATGAGCTGTAACTGAAAGAAGGTTTGCTTTAAAGATTGTGTCCTGTCATGCCTGTACTTCAGGACCAATGCTTGCGGGGAGCTGAAAAGCGATTCTGGCTTAGTGGGTGTGAATACTGTGGGGGTTTTTCCAGTGGAAATATGTATTGATGTAAAGTTTTTTGAGCATTTTGTTTACATTGCAGATATAATGGGAAGTTGAGCAGACATCCTCTGTGAAAGTGTCCTATTTTTAGCAAGATAAAAATGTGATTAACATTTTCTGTAGCTTTGTGCTGTTATATAAGACATTTCTGGTTATTGAGTTAATTAGGACAGAAATGGGGCCAGCTGGGAAAACAGCTATGCAACTTCTCTGTACAGTGAGCAAGCATGATTGGGTTTCTATATGAGGAAAGGATTGTATTGATAGTAATGCCATACGAGCTTGTTAATGTTAGGGAGTTTCTTTGGTCTACATTGGCACATGTCTGCTGAAATTACAGTGTGCTAAAGGACAAATGACTTCTGCGAAGAATATGAGGCCTGGGGCATACATGTAAAAGTACTAGAGAACAGACTTAGGAAAGGAGGAGAATAATAGAAATAATTGGAAAAGAAAACACAGTTAAAAAAGATGTGGTAATAACTGATTTTTTAATAAGCAGGCTTCAAAGTGAAGTGATTAGTCTTGTGGCCTACTGAATAGCAATTTGTGTTAAGGATATGGCAGAAAATATTTCTTTGCTTTGAATGTTGATGTTTATCTAAAGATACAGTGCATTGAAAGAAATAGTAAATCTAATTAGTGTAGACTATTTTGGAAAACATTTCTTTCTCATCGTTCCAAGAAATTAAAGTAACAGACCTTTTTACCCAAAGAAGTATTTAGTAACAAAGTTCTTATAATTAGTAAAATTAACTTGGCTAATTGGAAGAATCATATGAACGGAGATGCAAAAGGGGGGAGTTGTTTGTTTAACAAAACCTTTACCAAAAAAACAAATAGCACTATATGGGGCTTTCCCCCCTTTTCTGCTAGGGCTTCAGCTATTCTTCTGGTGAAAATCTGTGCTTTTGGTGTGTGTGTGTGAACAAGCACATCCTGACACCTGGAACTGGATGATACTGTTTTAATAACTGTGTGCCATAGAAGGCATTGTTCTCATTACATCTGGGATGAGCAGCTGAAGCTCATTCAGGGGAGGCAGGAGTCGGAGACATAAGAGTAAAACCAGCTGTGTGGAGCTGATCCTTTCAGGTGAAGGTGCAGGTGTTTACAGGGGTGTAAATTCTATTTGCAATGTTCATCAGTTGGTTTCAATAGCAGTACTGGGCTTGCAGTTAAAATGACAGCAAGCATCCACATTTTTGCAGGGAAACGTGAAATTTGATTCTGTGTTTTGTTTAAGTAGTGCAGAAGCTTTTCTCTAACCCTGTATACACACCAGCAGAAATAATCCTCCTTTTACTTTGCTTATGAAAGGTGGCAAAATTCAGCTTTTACTGTTCTTGGATCTCTTATGTTGTAATGCAAATATTCTGCTTCAAGTATTTGATTTTCATCTTGGATCTAAAGGGTTGGGGCTGCCTTTTGGAGGCAGTCTGTGGAGGAAAATCTAGCAAAAGCTAGAACTGGAACAAGTTTTTAAACTTACATACTCTGATTTGGCAATAAAGCAGAACTCTGGAAAATGGCGAAGTGTTGTTAGAAAAAAAAAAGCTGTGTAGAGTTTTGCATTGTCATAAATTGTTCTAATTGTTCACATGATAACTTAAGATTCCTTCAGGGTCTGACATGGTATTTTATATTTTTGAACAACTAATACTAGACAGGTTTTTTTTCTTAGACTGTAATGCTGATGAGAAACTGCTCCAAATTTTGTTCAAAGCTGCTTAGAATGATAAGACAGTGTTTATTCACTACTGTCCTCTTGATTCTAAAACATTTGTTGTCTGTCTCCCAAAAAATGTTGAATATAGACATTCAATATTTTACAAGCCAGAGGCTGGTGAAAATGTTAAGCATATACTCCTTTATGCTCAGATTATTTTAACAGGTTTAAGATAAACAGGTATTAAGTGGAAATGAGCTGCTTGTTGTTAGAGTTGATTATTTTTCAGCTACTTAATCCCTCCTACAGACTACAGCATGCAGTCCTTTTCTCACAGCAACTGATGAAGCTCATAATTCCAAGCCTTTATCTCTACAGCATTAGTGGATAAGGAAGTGTATAAGTATCCTGTTTACCATGCTGCTTACTGGAGAAGAACTGAGAAGTGGTGAGGAAAGAAGCACCTGGCTTTGTGAGCAGTGGCTATTAATCAGTGTTGCTATATCCATCTGCTGTGAATTGGGGCTTTAAATAGCTACAGTAATAAAAGTTAGTGTGGAATTCACTTCAGCACTTCCCTGCTGCAGCTTTCTGTGCTGAAAAGATCCTATTTGTAGAATTGGCTTGTTGTGGTATTACCCTTAGGACTGATTTTAGTGCAAGGTTAAGAACAGTTGGTACAGATTTGAATTAGCATGGCTCATAGTTGGGCAAAATCCCCTAAACTGTGGTTGACAGTCTTTTCCACCAGGGTGCACACTTTTAAGCAATTTGTATGCTTTGGAAAATTTTTTCCCATCATGCACAGCTATTAGAAAGTATATTCCAAGTGGTCTCAGGTACAGAAAAACTGTCATCACCCAACCCTTAGGGAACAGGCAGGTTTTTCCAGAATGTTGACAGCACTGAATCATAGTTACAATTAAGTCTTTCTTTTCTTAGCAGAATATTATAATTTTATGAGTAGAATGGCACAGGATTTCTATAAGCAGAACAAATGTAATACAATCTATAAGTAGCATAATACAAAATTTATACTGGCACTTAAGTTAAAATTTTTAATCACCTGGACATTCTGCAGTTCAGGTCAAATCTTAATGTGTGGTTTGCTTTGTCAATATAACAATCATAATCTAGACTCAAAAACCATATAAAAGAACATGAGTTACTCACTCATTCCTCAGGGGAAGCGGATGATGACAGAGGTGTCCCTTGCCACCAGTGAGGGGTTGAGGTCACATTTCTGGTCCAGGTTCCCACTTGGGGCTTGTAACTGCTGGATTTTCTCCCAGTGCTTTGAGTGCTCTCCTGCTCCCCAGTGCTGTGGCAGGGTTGTCAACAACACCTGCTTGGCCGCCTGCCTGGGACCTTCAAGGCCGCCAGGGGAAGGGAGTGATTGTCCTGGCACCCAGGAATCTTGAGACATCTAGGGAGGGAAAGGACAACTGTGTTTGTTCTGTCTGCTTGGTTCACAGGACCTTCAGAGCCTGAGAACAAGGGCAAAGCCAACAAATATGTGACCAGCTCAGTCACAGAGGATGGCTCCTCATACAGGGGTGTTGTGCTAACAGTGTTAATGGGGTCAGAGCAGAGGCTCCAGCCATACCTAGTTCAAGACATTTGAGCGGTAAAGAAGACAGTACTCATTAATTCCAGCAGGATATTGTTTTATTCATTGCAAGCTGAATTACTATCCAAGTCATTATCTTTAATTAATGAGCATAAGTGGCTCTAGAGGCACCTAGTCCCAAGTTCAAAAAGGGATTCAGCACAGTTATTGACAGCTGTCCATGAGCAATGACTGGACAAGAAAGTGTGCTATGATGTCTGTGACATTGTTGTGGGTGCTGGGTGGTGTGAGAGCTTTTATTTAAAATTTGTGGCCTGAATTTTCTGACTACATAGTTTTGCCTGCTGCAGCTGGTAGAGAGAACATGTGCTTGAGTGGGCTCTTGGTCTGTTCTAGTGAAAGCTTGGAACTCAAAATAAGTAATCTCTGTCACTGGAACTTGACTGCCTATTTTAAATCTCTTCTGGTTATACTTAAGAATTGATCAGACTGTCTCATTTGAAATTGTGTGTAGTAAAATGCTTTTATTATCTTCCATGTAATATTCAAACTGGCTAAACTCTATGTTAATTGCAAAAACAGATGTGAAAATACCCTCTGGGAATGACAACAGTCAGCCAAACAGAAATTTGGCTATTACACCAGTTTTATTTATGCCCTTGGAGGGGTGTTTGTGGTGATAATTGATTTATTGTGGAGTTATGCCATGGTCTTTTAGAGTCAAATAGTAGTATAATTATATATATTATACATGTTATACTGTGCAAAGCTTAGTCTCTTGCTTACAACGTCTTGGTTATCAAAGTATTTGATTCTAAAGCTTGCTTCCCAGCAAGTTGGTCTGTCTGTGGCACATAGCAATTGCTGTTGTGAAGCAATCTTACAACTTTCTAGGGAAAAATGTCTTTTACTGATCTAAGTATTGGACTTAAGAGTCCAATATTATATTTATTTTATTATAAGAGTTATATTCTGCTTAATAAAGTACTTTATTATGACAGATTTAGTGTCTTTGTGAGGTAAGGCCTGGAGGAGAGTGTGTTTTTATTTTTAAGGGAGGATTATAGTTTTATATGTGTTCAGATTTGGTTTCAAGCATGTGCAGTTTATCCCTTCCCCTAGGCCAGCTGAGCATTAAGTTTCCGTCATAAACCAGGCTTTTAAAAGAGGGGAAAAAACTTAAGTAAAGAAGTTGCTGAATATTTTTGATTAATAGTCACATACAAAACTGAATTACTAATGGTTATTGAAAGGTCTGAATGGGACATTCAAAACTTGCAAACTGAAATTTATTGTCTTGCATGCACTATAAAATATTATTTGTGGTTGTGAGAAGGGGAAAAACACCCCAAATTCTGTGGAAACTAATGAAGTTCTTGTTGTTCTCTTGTTTTCAGAAGAAGTGTTGTTTTTAAATAGCTCACTTAAAATGCAGACTGAGTCTTTCAGTGGTGGCCCAAAGGCTGATTTACTCACAAATAGCTAGAGTATAATTTGCTTGCTGTGTTCTGTGATTCAGAAGATGACAGAGAGAAATAATGTATGCCTGCAGGAAGGTGATTTTCTGTTTGTTTTGTAGCCATAGGTATTATTCTGAAAGTAGTGCAAAATAGATCTCTTACATCTGCGTAACTCCTTTGCTGTCAACAGTCCAAACTCTTCTCCTTGAAGGGAGATAACCTTCACGAACTGCAGGGTTAGTATAGTTAACACTGTCATTATACAGATTTAGCTGGCTTCTTATAGCTTCAGTCCTTCAAATGATACATTGATGAATAAGATATTTATGCTTTAAGCTTTGCTTGAAGTTCTTTACAGACAGAAGATGACTGGTCACTGACTGATACGTGCTAAAAGAGAAAAGTGAATTATACCTTATCATGGTGGGCTACATAAAGCAATTGAATAAATATTTACCTAGTTTAGAGGAGTTGTTTTTATGCTTAATTTTGAAGAAAGCATTGGTTCCTTCTATAGGAAAGTACTTCATGGGATGAAAACCTCATCAGTTTGTGCTTTTGACTTGGGAAGGTGTTTTTAGAAGCATGAACAGTAGGAAATTGCCTGTGTCTGAACCATGTGTATGCTATATTCTGCTTGGAGCAACTTCTACTGTTTTCCTAAAGATGTTCTTTGTTGTTTTGGAAGTTGTAAGACCTGTTCATTCAGTACCAGTCCTGATGTTTTCTACAGTCTGATTTGTGTGGTCGGTAAAATCACATCTGAACTAATGGTGTGCTTAGAAAAAAAAAAAGATTGAGTAAAATGAGCTTTCATACTTTGAGAAAGATAGCTGAATTGTGTAGATACTCACTTAAGAAGTCCCTCTGGTTTTCATGAGCTAAGCTTGTGTCAGATTTTCCGTGGAGATGCACACTGTGAATTTCAGTATAGATCCACACGGCAGATGATTCTGTTCTCAAGGAACAGAATTTGTTTGTTTTCTGAAGTAACAAAACAATATTTCAGCCTAAATCTTTCTACTTTTGCAAGTGACATAAATTTCAGTAAATACTGAGTCTGAGGATATGTAGACTCTGAGGAGTGCTCTCAAACTTACTATATTTCAGAGAAGTGCAGTTTTAGAAGATAGAAGGATGAGTTGTGGATTTTTCTCAGTGACCTTTCCACAGCTGCTTGGCTGGGTGGTTTTGTCTGAGAGTAGCTGAGATAGTTTTGTGTAAGGAAGCTGTTGCTTGTTTGCCCATGATAGGCACAATGTTTACATTCTTCTGAATGTGTTGATGGGTTTAGCTGCTGCTTTTTGCTCTGAGTAATTTGCCTTTCAATATTTTCAATTTTGGAATGTGATGTTGTATTTTAGACATAGCAGTATTTTCAGTTTTCCCCAAAATTTTCATGGAAGTTCTGAGAATTAATTTTGTTCCACACTACTTCCAATTGCTAGAGTTTTTTCAGTACCAGTATTTGGAAGCATCACTCTTTACATCTTCAGTCAGCAATCTTTCTGGGATCAATGTGGTCAGAAACAAAAGCCATTGGAAAATAGGTAATGCAGTTTGGATTTTTTTCAAAGCACAAAAACTGATAAAAATAAAAAAAGATAATCTCTCCCACCATGTAATTGGGGAAAGCAGCTGAGAACAGTCCATACAGGATGGAAGTATTGACTTGAATGAGACCAAATTCTTCAAGCTTTTCCTTGAAGCAATTTGCAAAACCCAAAATGGTAGTTTGCAATTTCTAAGCTATACAGCTCATTCTTTTAGGAAGTTCTTTTGTGCTCAGTGAATAATCCATAGCTCAGTTTAAGTATTGTAGATAGCTCAGACTTGTCACTGCCAGTGTTGCAGCTCTAGAGCAGTGTTTCATGTGTCTGCTTGTTAGGCTGGAACTTTAACCATTCTTCCTGAAGTGGAAGTTCAGGAAACTTGTTTCTTCTGTAGGGTTTTGGTTGGTGTTTTTTATCGTTCTTAGTTTAATTTTATCTTTCTCTGTCTAGTACAGATTGTGAATGCCACAGAAAGTCTAGATACAAAGACATTTATTAACACCAAGGCATTAATTTTGTAGGTATAAACTTGTCGGTACATCATTTTTCTTCTGTTTTCAATGCTTAGCCTTGAGACTGACACCTATAAAAACATTTTTTAAAAAGCTATTGGTGATAACACACCACTACTGCTTTGGTGGCTTGGAAATTTTTTCTATTTTTATATTAAATGAGTGGATTTTTTGATGTTACAGATAGTAAAATTCACTGTAATTGCTTTCAATGTTTGCAGTGCAAGCTTGCATACCTACCCCACACTCAGTCTTCGGTCTTCCTCCTTCATTTTGCTTCAGTATTTACAGCAGAATTGTTTCTTTTAATAATTAGGTCATGTATTTGACAGTTGCACCTAAGGTTTTGACACCCACCATGGAATTCTCTGCCTACATGTATTTTAAGTCTGTGAAAAACAGTCTCTTTTAGTGACAGTTCCTGAGATAAATGAAGTACACAAACTTTCTTCTTCCTTTATCCTCATCAGGAAGTATTGATGAAGATGTTGTGGTGATTGAAGCATCCTCCACTCCTCAAGTCACTGCTAATGAAGAAATAAATGTTACCTCAACAGATAGTGAAGTGGAGATTGTCACTGTTGGTGAAAACTACAGGTGAGACTTGCGTTTCTTTGTAATAATAAAGTTTTGCTTGTCTCCAGGTTTGTTACAATGCTCTGTGCAGTTAAAGGCCCACGAGAGAATGCCACTGGAATTGTAACCAGAATGCACAGTATGCATTTTAGATTTAAAAAACCAAACCAAAACCCAAACAGTAACAAAAACCCCCAATCCTAAACCCCAAACAAAGTACAAAAACCCCAAAGCACAGTTTTGCCAAAGCTTGAGAATTCAGCTAATCTGGAGTTGTTGAGGTGGCTGTATTAGTGTGATTGATGTGCAGAATTTGGGGGAAGCAAAGCTGTGCAGTAAGATCCTAGAGAGAGCATATGTAGGCTGAGTTGACTATCTAGGGATTAGCTGAGCATTTCTCAGGAAAGCAGCCTACTTTTTTTGAAGCTGCTGCTGCTGTATGTGCTTTCCTGTTTCTCCATGAATATCTGGAAGTTTTGTTGCATGTTTTCAGATTTTACAGAATCTATTGAAGTGGAGTTCCTTAAAGAAAGGTTTGAATTGGAAGTTATCTAAAGCCAAATGCTTTTAGAAAATAAACAGCTTTGTATATTCCTAGCGCCAACAAGATGTACTTTCTGTAATAGCCTTAAGACTTGAAAAAATTAATTCTTTTTCCCTCACCTTCTGCAATGCTACAGCCAAAACAGCAGTAGCTCCATGGTGATTTGTGCAGTGGGTTTTGTTTGTTTTTGGTGAAGTCATTCCCTTTTCTTCACATTTTCCTTTTCTGAATTTCTGAAGTCTGAGTACATTGTTTTTCCAAATTGGAAAATAAGAGCCACTTGATTTATGTAAATACTGGAAAGTCAAAGTTTTTTGAGAGTGAAATGGTAAATTCAATACTGTAAAAATATTGTTCCCTTAATTAAAGACTGTATCCTCCAAAGAGGATACACACTCCAGAGATCATTGTCTTGAATGTTTGGGTTTGTATGGTTAAATTGAACAGAATGGGTGCTAAGTGTTATAATATAGAGATAAAACCATCCCTTCCTTAGGTGTGGTTACAGGCTTAGGATCTCCTCAAGCCACATTTCATTTTACTTTAAGTATCACAAAAAGCTATGTTTGTTCTCCAGAGAGGGAGAGCAAAATAATAGAGAGAAAAGTCCAGAGATTTTGTACTGTCAAGACATTTTAGAAATTTGAAGTATAGAAATTGTCCTCTGAAAGTACTGTCACAATTTAACATCCAAAAGTACTTAATGTTTACAGATTTTTATTGTCTTCATAGTTCTGTTGTCATTTATAGACCTGCTGTTCCAGACCACATAGGAGTAGTACAGGATTTGGAGACTCTTCATTTACTATTTACAAAGCTAAAACAACTTCAGCTAGAATTGCTGCTTGGCCATGGTTGTGGGGTTTCACAGTGTTTTGGTTTTTTTTTAAGATAGCTGTTTGTACATGGGACGTGGTTTAAAGATCTTTAAACTCGCTGTGCTGGGCATTTGCTGTTACGTTCTCTACTAAATGCTGCAGTACAGTTCATAAGTGTGTTTGGTGAAAGTGGGGTCACAGGGTATCTCATTGTAACAAAATGCTTTTCTAATAATAAAAAAACTCCAAGTAGCTTCTCAAACATGAGGAGAAGAAATTAATAATGGCAAGATGTAGGCCAGTAGCTAAGTTGTTACCCTTTGTTAAGGTCTCGTTCTGCGCTTGGACACTCGAGATCACACTGGGGTCAGAGCTCCAGTTCCCACGCTGCCCGGCCTCCGGAGCAGCGATCCCGCAGCAGGATCTCTACAGTCATCCAGCCCCTGAGGCAGAACGCGGCTGAAGTCGTGGACCTCACCGTGGATGAAGATGGTAAGTTGCATTGTCAGAGAAATCTCTTCAGGAGCAGGATGGGCAGTGTAAGGGCACTAGAGTTAATTGCATCAGATATAAGGTACCCTTCTATGAAGATGTCTGATTTCCAAGCCTGTCAGAAAATCCTCTTGTGCCTTTCCTTTCAAAATTAAAAGTTTAGCTATTTTCAGTGGGTTTTTTAGATCTAAAGATACAGTTTTTCTTGCAAAGCTGCCTTGGGTGTGTGTCTGAGGGCTGACTCACCAGGCAGAAATTACAGAACAGGTTGGAACTACTTCTTGAAAACTACGCACTTACTTCTATACAGCACTATAAAAGGAAAGTCTATCATTGCTATGCTTTGGAGTAGTGACTGTTCTTTCAGGCCTTGAAGTAAAAATAACTTCTAAAAAAAGAAAAAAAGCCCAACCCTAAACTAGTAAAGTGTGTTAGGTTTCTGAAGCTGTAACCTTTCATTGGTTCCTAACATTGAAACCTGATGACAATTAATTAAGTCTATTCCTGCTGAAAATCATAAGAGAAACTTCCAGGTATTATCAAAAAATTGGGAGATGGAAAAATGGAAGCTCATGTACATTTTTGTACACTTATATTTGTAGATGGTGGTGGTTTGGGGGATTTCTTTGGTGTATGTTATTTGTAATGTGAACAGAAGTTTTGTCCCATTGTGGTTCTGTCCCTGAGTGCAACCTTAGTATCTTGCAGTATCTTATTATTTAAATTGTCTTGATTTTTGGGGTGGGTTGGAGAGTTGCAAAGGCTTGAGAATAGTTTTGGTTGGTTAATGGCTTTTAAGGAAGAGGATGTACAGATTATTTTCTTTATGGATGTACTGTGAACTGCTCTTACCCAACAGCTCTATTGTTGAAGGGGTGGGGTGTAGATTCCTATTGGTTTAATTTACTCTTAAAATTCATATTATAGAATTTAGTCTTATGTTCAGAAACCTAGTTTTTTTAAAAATAGACTTCTGTAATATGTGTGTTAAAGACTAGCTGGTTCTCCTGCCTCCTAGAGGAAATGCCCAAGATGAATCTTCCAGGATTTAAGGAATATTATTTTGGGCTTTAGGCATCAAATTTCCCACATGAATTAGTGTAAAATGATCAGATTTCTGAATTAACACTGTAACAAGGCAGCTGTGCAGTTTATCCCAACTTTATTTCATCAAAGATACTGGTCTTAAAACTTGGCTGGCTGCTTCCCTGAGCATAAGGATCCTATCTCCATCTGTCTTCCTGGGTTTGTGTCTGTGCAGTGTGTTAAGAAATGCAGTTTCTCCTAGCTAGTAGTTTGAGATGGGCTGAGCCCTCTGTTTTTCTCTGGTTTGGGCAGGGGAGAATCAGAAGTGTCTGTAGGGCTGGTGGTGAAAGTCTCAGGCTGGTGGGGTACCTGGGCCTGAGGGAACTCAGTGTGGCCTGGGGACTGGCTAATCACTTCTTGTTCTAGGCTATACATGTACTATAAAGTTGCTCTTGTTTTCTGAATTTTAACATTAATATATTTCTCCCAAAATGTCCTTAAAATAAATAAAATTAGTATATTGGAATGCCACATTAAAAGTGAGAGGAATTTAAATGTAGATATCAGGTCATGCTTTTTTAATGTGATGAGTTGGAAGACTTGCAAGAGAAGATACATTTATTCCTTTGTTTGCTGAGTTTCGGATACTCCTACTAGATCTAGAGAGAAATCTTGAAAACTACTCATATTTTATTTTGAGACTTTGTGTAAGGGAAGTATTAGAAGTTTTTTGATGCTTTTTTCCCCCCTGATTTTCATGCACACATTTTTACTAAAAAAACCTGAGTGGTTTCTGATAATCCTCCCTTTTATGGTATCTCATTTTCTTGGTCATGTCATTGCCTTTCATTACTTAAGAGAAATTTCAAACTTAGTCTTTTTCAAAACTAAATTTTAATTGTGCCACCAAATATAGTTTTAAATTTTAAATTGTTTACAATTATCTGGTAAAGGACAAGACACATGAAGTGTTTTGGATTTCCAGGATATATTGCTCACTCTTAGCTTTGCACTATGTAATATGAACAGGTGTGTACCTTTAAGAGAAGGTAATCTGCTTTTAACGTGTGTTGTGACTAGAAACCAAGCTTGTCTTGCTAAAGCCTTTAGTACTATGCGTCTGGAATGATTGAAGTTTGTAAAGTAGTACCGCTAGTTTAGATGTTATGCTGTTCTTGGTGAGTGATCCAGAAGTTTTTCTGTTCTTTGTAGGCTTTGTATATAAGGATAATATATAGAGGGATAATTATCCAGTAAATAAAACATAAATGTCAGATTTGATTGAGAATTGATTTTATGTTAATTATTAAAATTTGAGTAGATGTTAAAAAAAAGAAAAAAAGAGAGAGAAAATAAGATCTTTTTTTTTCAACACACAAGCCTGTCAGGTTTTTGTGTTCTGACTTTCTTAGGTTCTGGCAAGGCCAGAATTGAGAATGTCTTGTAAAATAGTTCAAAAGCAGCAACAACAGTAAAAAAAAAAACCTCAGTAGCTTTTAAAGCTTAAAGAACATGAAAGCTCTTTTATTTCACTAGAGCCGACAGTTGTGCCAACCACGTCAGCTCGAGTGGAGCCGCAGGTTGTGAGTTCTGCTTCCACTACCAGCTCCAGTACGTCTACCTCAGAGCAGGCTTCTGATGCAGCTCCAAACGTCTCCACCAGCCAGCCCTCTGCAGCACCAGAGACCACTCCCAGTCTCCCCAGCGGCAGCACTGCTGGTACTTCAGCTGGAGGTACAGAATAAGAGCTTTGAGCTGTGGTGTTGTCTCTGAGTACAAAGGAGATAGAGGAAGTTAATCAGCAATCTCTAAATTAAATGCCGTGTGAATTTTTAGTACTGAACCTAACAGTAGTAAGCTGAGAGGACAGGAATGTGAAAAAAATCACTGATTTCTCTATAAAGATACAGGAAATTTGCTGGAGCCTTCTGCTTTTGCCTGTTGGAATGATTCGGTTATATATAACAAACCACATCCTTGCTTTTTGAGGTGGTGGAATGCAGTTCTCTGGGAATTAAGTCTCCCACTGCAGTATGTTACAGAGGTGGTTTTTTAATATGTGTTGTAAGGAAGTGAAGGATGTATCTGGATTCCCTGAGTATATCTCCTGCTCTTGATCACCTGCTGGGAGCACGTTTATACAGACCTGTATAGAGCTGTATATACAGGGAGCACTCATGACCTCACTGAAACAAAGCCCTGCCCTGTCTGCAAGTGAGTTGAAGGACAATAAACTTGAGTGGATGACAGTTGCATGGGAATTTGAGGTCTCTGCACACTTACCACAGGAGCAATCTTCCCTCCTTTCCCTGCTGATGACATGCCTTAAATTTGTGGAATAAGGCAAGTGTCAGTTCATGTCCTCCACTGGTTGCCACAAGTGCTTCCACCTGAACCATTCCATTCTGGTTCATTTGGCAGGTATAGCCAAATCTTACTTTAGAAGTTTGTTTTGTTATAGTCTAGATCTGGTTTTAAACTGATTAAATATTTCATTGTGAGGTACAGGGTGGTTTTTTTCTATTTAAGACACTGCTCTACAGTGATCACCTTTACTAGTTTATTTCACTTCAATATTAACTTTCTTTCTCTTCAAGATGAAATAAGAAGAGCTGCATCTAATTCAACACTGGAAACTGGCCCTCCGGCCATGCCAAGGCTACCATCATGCTGCCCCCAGCATTCTCCTTGTGGAGGACCTTCACAGACTCATCATGCATTGGGGCACCCACATACAAGCTGCTTTCAGCAGCATGGCCACCACTTCCAGCATCACCACCACCACCACCACAACCCTCACCCAGCTGTCCCACTATCTCCTTCGTTCAGTGATTCCAGCTGCCCTGTGGAAAGGCCTCCCCCCGTGCCTGCCCCATGTGGAGCGAGCAGCAGTTCTGGCACCAGTTACCACGAGCAGGCATGTTTAATCCTTGTGACTCACCATCACACCTTGTGACTTGGGATTTCAAGTTGTTCCGGATAAGAGAGACTAGGATAGGATGCTGAATTATAAATTACTCTCTTGCTCTGCATCAGATGTTATAGAAGGGAGCTAAAAGGAAAAATTGAGCTATAATATATAACCCTGAAATTTTATAGAGAGACATAATCCTACAAGTAACCATTGACAGCTGACCTCTTGATTGGCTGCAAGATATACCTGCATAGAAACCAAATATAATTACCTTGAAATATTCTGTCTATCATAGCAGTTTTGCAATGCAAATCATTGAGCTGCTTTGAGGGAAGAAAAATATCAAGTCTAATGTTCTGTACATAAAAAGTATAAAAGAGTTGCTCCTCTAAAAGCATTGTTTTTGAAGACTTTTTCAGTAATTAAATCACAGCTTTAAAACAATACAGTCATAAAAAAGAACAGTACTGTGGTAACCTAAGTTAAAATATGCAGAACTCTGAATATTATTTATCTATTTGTAGGGGTTTTTAGTTTGGTTGGAGGGGTGGGGTTGGG
>VXAC01000148.1:1638939-1736606 GCA_013399225.1 Rhipidura dahli
TTGTTTTTCACAGAATTTAGTATAATGACATTAGTCTCTCACCAGATTCAAGAATTTAGGAATAAGAAGTGTTAACCATATTTAAAAAATGTTTCAGAGTCAAGCCTTAAAATGTCAACATTTGCGATAGTATTTATTTTTATTTTTTTAAAGGGTGATGTTTGAGTATTACTTTGCTTTCAGTGTCTGAAGAGTTGCTTGAAAAAGGATGGTTTGTTTCTGCAGCAGGCACTGCCAGTAGACTTAAGCAGCAGTGGTATCAGGAGTCACGGAAGCGGCGCTTTCCACGGAACATCTGCTTTCGACCCGTGCTGCCCCGGCTCCTCGTCGCGCACGACGCTCTACGGGCACCAGGCGGGCGCTGGGCCCAGCCAGTCGCTGGCCATAGACGGCTACGGATCGGGCATGGTGGCACAGCCGCAGCCGCCGCCCCAGGCGTCGCTCTCCTCCTGCCGCCATTACATGCATTCTCCTTGTAAGTACTGCTGCCACAGCTGCCCTGGCAGCCTGGGAAACACCTCCTGCCCGCTTGCATTGATCCTAGAGCTGCCCTAGCAAGACGTGGATTAAGAAATAATATAAACAGTTGATCTTATGCAGGGGGTTTGAACAGGATCAAGGTAAAGTTAAAATACTTTCTTCTGAGTGACCATAATAGCATTGAGAGTTCAAACCTGTGTTTACTATGAAAATAATTTTAGTGTCCATTGTATTCTAACGCTGGCTTTTTATTTAATTTTCTGTGGTTGGGGTCCCTTGTCCCATCCTCACAGTGAGATCTGATTTTGTTTTTTGGATTTTATTCTCTGTAGAATACTGAACCCGAGAAGCGGGGGTATTGAACTTTAAAAATTAAACAACAAATGTAGAGTAAAATTGGAAGGGAATTCTTCCCTTCTACTCCTCTCTCATGAGATCCCACCTCGAATACTGCTTCAAGGTTTGGGCTCCTCAGAGTAAGAAGGACAAGCCTGTTGGAGTGAGTCTGTAGGGAGGACTGTGAAGGTGCTCAGAGACATCAAACACCTCTGCTTCAAGGACAGGATGAAAGAGTTGGAGTTGTTCAGCCTGGCAAAGAGAAGGCTCTGGGGAGACCTTATAGTGCCTTCCAGTGCCTAAAGGGGCTCTGGGAGAGCTGAAGAGGGACTTTTGACAAGGGCATGTGGTGATAGGACATGGAGTAATGGCTTTAAACTGGAAAGAGAGTTGGTTTAGATTGGAAGGAAGAAATTCCTCCATGTGAGGGTGGTGAGGCTCTGGCACATTTTGCTCAGAGAAGCTGTGTTTGCCCCATCCCTGGATGTGTTCAGGGCCAGGCAGAACATAGCTTGGAGCAGCCTTGTCTAGTTGAAGGTGTTCCTGTCCATGGCAGGGGGCTGGAACAAGATGATTTTTAAGGTCCCTTCCAACCCAGACCTTTCCATGTATCTTTTCCAGTGTGTATCACACAGATTTTTTTTTTCCTTCTTTTTTGCCAGTATTGGAAAACAGAATGCTTTTGGCTGCAGAAAATGTAGGTTTCTTGGAGGGTATATTGCTAGAATCACTTCATTTAAAAGTTGCATAAACACATATTCCCATGTTGACACTGTTTAAATGGGTGTAATAATACTGAAACACCTGTGTGAAGATACTTCTTAAAATAAATTTAAGTCAAAACCTTCAATTAACCTACTTAAAAGCACCTGATGTTTTCATTGCAGATGCTTCCTTGACCAGACCTCTTCACCATCAAGCTTCTGCATGTCCTCACTCTCATGGAAATCCTCCTCCACAGCCACAACCTCCACCTCAAGTGGATTATGTTATCCCTCATCCAGTGCATCCCTTTCATCCTTCAATTTCCTCTCATGCATCTTCTCATCCTGTTCCACCTCCACCACCAACTCATCCCTTAGCCAATGCAGCTGCTCCAATACCACAGCATCTCCCTGCAACACACCAGCCTATATCCCATCACATCCCTGCAACAGCACCTCCAGCACAGAGGCTGCATCCTCATGAAGTGATCCAGAGGATGGAGGTCCAGAGAAGAAGAATGATGCAACACCCAACGTATGTCACAAATGTACTCAGAACAGTATCTAAACATATAATTCATTTCTCTCAGGTTTGTAAAATGTTGCATGTGAATCTCAAACTGCTAATTGCATGGTTAGGAACTGTTAGTGTTAAACCATGGTAAGAAGTGTCTTTACAAATGGTCACAGTCACATGAGCCTTACGACTGACCCTGCTCTGTTACATCTGTCAGTAGTGTCTCCAGGTAAGGCACGAACAGGGCATGGAAGATAAGGGGAGCTTGTGTCTCTTGCCCTTTACTCATCCTCTGGAAAATAAGCAGGAATTCCTTTTCAAGCTGGACAGCCTGGAGGGTATATCGTAGACTGGTCAAATGTTCCTTGACAGCATGTTTTACCTTGTTGATGTGGTTAAGATTCTTTTTATGTAACTAATACTTTAAAATAAAATTAATAAATTATCATAAGGGACAATTTATTTGGTTTAATTCAGATTAGATATCTACCTTTACTATGCCTTTTGCTTTAGAAGAGAAGGAGACTGAGAATGTGATCAGTGTTGAAATGTAGCTTTGGTGATACTAAGACATGCTACTGTTTTTGTTTAATTAGACTGTTGATACTAGTATCAACAGATAGCAGGTCAGTAGTAGCTTTGTATTCACAGAGTAGCTGAACTTGTTTTAGTTCTGCAGGTAGTTTGTTTAAATATTGGAGAGAATTCCAAGAATGAGCTCTCTAGTTGTTGTTCCTAACTTTGTTACACAAATTTTACTCGTAACTAACTTAAAACTCATTTAGAAGTTAATGCTTAAAGAGAATTCTGCTTTAACTGCAACTTTTGAGGCAGTTTCCAGGTTATTTATATAAATGTCTATAGACAGAAACTGCCCACAAATGGCTCATAAGAGAAGCCAGTAGCTGTGAGACAGCAAGATAGCATTTTTAAATTTTTTTCATTAAAATGTGTTCTTCCAGATTTTTTCCCATAGTTGCTTGATTAGAATAGTTTGCTGTTAAGTACATTTTTGTCTCTCTAGACATGTAAATTTACAAAATGTCTGGTCTACTTCATCAGGTAGTTTAAGGTGGTACTACTGAACCTGGAGAACGTATACTGCTTCTGGTAAAATCCAGGTTTTTAGGTTGTATAATAAGCCATCCTTTCTGCATTGAAAGCAATGGAAAGAAAAATCCTAATCCATTTATTTCTGTGGCAAAGTAGTTAAAGTGGGAAATGGGAAATCAGCCAGCAAGGTTTTTTTAAAGTTTTTTTCAAATCTGTAGTTGCTCTGTACCAGCTGGCATGGAGAAAAATTGTCCTGTTATTACCTGAGCTATGATGCAAACATATTTCAAGGAGACTGTCCTCTGATTAGTGTATTAAGTTTCCCCTAATTACTTTTGCTGGTACAGTTTTAGTAGAAATAATCTGCTGCAGAGCTGTGAATGACACCGAATCTGAATGTGACTGTCATGTGGCCCTCACTTTCCTACCTGCTCTCTGAGGTTAGGATTAAACACTTTGTCAGGCTCTGTAGTCTTGTCTGCCATGTGAAGGGCAGATCACTGTGGCTGAAGCTGGCTTTGGTTTTGAATACAGAATCTGTGTTAAAATTAGTTTATAACTTGTATCTAAAGTAGAAATTAAAATACTGCATGGGAAGTTTCTTATTTTAAAGGCACTGTAGCAGCTCAGTTTGTAACATTTTGGTTATGGGTGTTGGTTTCTTCTTACTAAGAAGTATGTGAAATTAATTGTGGCTGTTCTTTGTTGTTTAGACGTGCTCATGAGCGGCCTCCTCCACATCCTCACAGAATGCATCCCAATTATGGTCATGGGCATCACATCCATGTGCCTCAGACTATGTCTTCCCATCCTCGACAGGCTCCAGAGAGATCTGCCTGGTGAGTAATCAGACACTGTTTGAGCTCTTGGGGCTCAGGACAGACCATAATGTGCTGATCACAGTGCTGATAATGCTGGCTGTGGTTTTAAAAGGTGCTGCATGTACCTGTAGTTTAAAGTTTGAAGATGTTGATATGACTTTGAAATACTGTTTTGAGTACTCAATACCTTAAGTATATTTCTAGTGTTTTTTAAGGTTTGGAGTTACAAACTAGTATATTCTCTTCCCTCTTTGTCTGAACTTATTTACAATTGCATCAGGCCCATTTTTGGAGCATGCATTTAAGTTCCACTATGTATTTATTATTTAAAAAATACTCTTGGCCGTTAGTGAAGAGGTGCATGAATGTCAACTGCTATTGAATGTCATGTACTGCAGAGAAGACTCCACGTGGATAATATTACTGGGCACAATAAATGTGGAGTTGTCTCTGTTTTTATCATACTAAATCTTCACAGCTGTTTTAAAAAGAACCTTTAGTTATAGAAGGATTCTTTAGCAAAGTTTAAATATGGTTAAAAAAAATTCTTACGGAAAACTGTTGTAGCTGTATTGTGTTGTAGGCTCTCCAAAGCAGTGGGATTGTATCTAGGAGGCAAGCTGTTCCTTTACTGTAATGCCACTTTCATTCATGTGACAGGGAACTAGGAATTGAAGCTGGTGTGACTGCAGCCACTTACCCTCCTGGGCCCTTGCATCCTCACTTGGCCCACTACCATGCACCTCCTCGACTGCATCACTTGCAAATAGGGGCTCTTCCTCTAATGGTAAGGAGATAGCTTATGGAAAATTATGATCATTGGTCACTATGGTTTTGTTTGGCAGGAAAATTGGATGTGTCTACATTGCTGCAAAGTGCTTCAGCTGAAGAAGAAAATCTTTCACTGTGTCTGTCTGTGTGTTACTCCCAGCAAGGGAGCTTGAGCAGGCCCATTGCGTAGTAAGAGAGAACAGTATAGGGACATCTGCATTTCTAACTTCAGCTCTTGTAAAATGAAACATACTTGAATTAAATTGTCACTTGCATTGCAATGCATTGACCCTCTGCATCTGATTTTTAAAGTTCAGATTATTCTTTATTGCGTTTTAGATTATTAAAGGTACCAACTTTCCACCCAGTGCATGAGAATTAGCACTGATTCTTTCTTTTTAAGGTGTGTATATGCACAGCTAGAATTCCAGATAGAGATTTGATTGTCTTCAGATAATGTTTGTTATTCATCAACCTAATTCTATGTGATAAAGTGTATGATTTTGTAGCATGAAGTGTTACAATCTGCAGGAAGTATGAGGGTAAGGTAGTCAGTCCCCTGTTAAACATAAATTTTTAATCTGCAGTTGAAAACCAAAACTAACTAGCATATCTTTACTCTTGTTACAGAGTATTGTTTTTGAAAGAATGCTTACAGGTTTAGTTACAATTTTTAAAATTACGTTTAATGAAACTTCACAGAGAAACATATTTAGTTTAGTTTTATATATTTAGTGTTTCTGTGTGGTCAAGCAATAATGTTTAATCCTCTTAAAGCTAGTTAATCTAATCAAAATTGTGAGTTCATCTGTAAATGAATGCTAAAATTATAATTAAAAAAAACCCCTACAAGTCTCATCCTTTCAAAATTCCTCTTGTTAGTAGCCTGAATTGACATCTGGGGCTTGAGCTGTAAAATTTACAAACAAACTGTAGTAAGTGTCTCCAGCCTGGTCTTGCATTGCATGTTCTTCACTCTTTAACTACCAGATATGATAATCCATGAGGGTTGGTCATTCGTGGGTGCTGCTTGCATATTTAGCACAGACTTTCTAAAGCAGTCTGTAGAATTTGATATTTTAGTGTAACTAATGCGATTCTTATTGTATGACTGTCTCCTGTGCATCATCTCTTCAAATTAAGTTTTTCTGAATTCTTCAGTTAGGTGTCTGCTTTTTCAAGTGGATGAAAGGTGGCTTAACTCTCTCACATTTATTTCATGTGTTGTACTTTAACAGATAACATCAGCTGCTTTAGATTCCCTCCTAATAGTTCAGGCAATTGTAGTTGTGTTAGGAGGCAACAAGTTAAAGTGTTAAGAGTGTGCCTCTTTTAGCTCATTTTCTATCAGGGCTAATAAGTCATCTGTAGGATTTACTTCAAATGTTACCATGAAGTTTCTAGAAACTTAAGAGTTGAGATAATTGTCGTATTACAGTGTCATGAGAAATTTTTAATTGCATTTTAATTTTAATTGGGGTATTCCTGCAGCTAAAATGTTACATAAGCAAATAGTTGGGACTATTTGGAAGTTTTCCATCTTTTTAGCAGTAGAAGAAAGCTATGATAGAGAATGTTCAGAAGTATGTCCTGAATGTGTGATAAAATATTTTAGGGATTTCTGCTCTTCTGCTTGGTAACTGCAGTTTCTAAGTGGTAAAAGTGGCAGATGAAATAAGGGTCTTTAAGTCTACAGAAATTTGTGCAGGTGTTTATGTAGGGATATTTGATCCTTGTAACAGTAATTAATGAGTGGCTGAGTGAAACTGAAGTTGTTTGTGTCTTGAGGCTTTGCACACACTGCGCTGATAGCATGATTTATCATGAACAGGCTGCTCCAAGCAGCACTTTCTCAAGTGCTTGGGATCTGGTTTGAGCCTTGCTGTGCTCAGATTGAGTGTTACGGCTTTGAAGTTGTGTAGAGTCTTTGATTTTAAGTGTATTCACACGCTAGAAGAACACGAAGGCAGGTTAGAGCACTGCTAGAAGTTATACATACAATAATTTCAAAGCATTACAAATGCCTTTTGATGACTCTACTCCTCCTATGGCAACAACGAAAGTCACAGGTTTTGTTCACTTGTGTGGGAGAGTACAGTGGGTCTGTCAGCAAAACCTAGTTTGAATAGAGAGCAAGTAGTCAGTGAAGTTTTTCATCTAACAAACTTGACTGAATTTTAAACATAAGTGCTGTTTTAGGCAACAGATTATTTGTACCTGCCACCTGGTTTTTTTTCTTTGTAACCAGGCGTAGGGGTGGGAGAGCAGAGGCTGAACTGTGATTAGAGTCCCTCTGCAAAGTCGTTAATGTTCTAAGGACTGCTTCCTTCTTTAAGTACAGAGGGTACCAAACAGAAGTTTCATGAGTCACATTCTTTGATGCAGATATCATAAACTACTCTTTTTTTTGAGAGGGGTTGTCTTTTAACGTAACTGATGCAGTCACTCAACTAAGAATTTCAATAATATTGAATCCATGTTATGAAATGGCTTGCAGCACAATTGGCAGTGTGCCTTTTTTATGTGGGGTACTGAAACCCCTTCAAACTACCACCAGACTGTAAAGGACATAATGGATTAAATGGATTATTTGGGCTTTAATGACATTGGTAGTCTATCAGTTTCTGATTTTTATTAGATGTAGATAATCAAATCTTCATCTACTCAGTGCTGGAATGCAGACTGCAGTTTTAATCCTCAGGGAGACAGAATGATAAAGATATGTGGGGGAAGATAATCAGCAGCTTTGACAGTCTAAATAGAGCGTTGGGGGGGGGAAATCTCCTTTTCTACTAGTTGGGAAGAGATTTCTACCTCTTTAAGTGTTGTTTCTGGAGGAGTCCTAGATTAAAAGCGGTTAGGAAGAGCTTCCTTTGTATCAATGTATCCAAGGGTCAGGCTTCCCTCCTTGATTTAATATAGTTACTTTGTGACCATGACTTTGTGTTGGTTACTGTTTTAAGGCCATGTGTGTGCTGAAGAAAGAGCTGTTGAATTAAATCCATTCTGGACTAATATCCATTCTGCTAACTGATTGTTTTAAGGAAGACTCAAGTGAAGATCAGTGCATGGCAACATTAGACAAGAAGGATGCAGGACACAAAGACTTTTTATTGGTTCCTCTGTTCTTCTCTGATACCAGTGTTGTTAGATGCCACTTCAATTTCTGTTTACTCTGGCTTCATTTGGCTGCTCTTTTAGCACTGCTAATGGAAGGCTTTTCCACTTGGGGTTCTGGCACTGTTTACCACATCAGGGTGGGCAGGATGGCAATTTCTGTAATTCATTATGGGGTATGGTGGTCAGACTCTTGACTCCAGATTCTTCTGCCCTTTCGAACAGTGTCCTGTTGAATGTGAATTTTGGGGGTGAGGAGTGGTGAGGGAATTATTTGGACTTTGTAGTTTGCTAGGTATGGCGTAATAAATATCTCTAGAGTTGATGCAAGCATTGAGAAGACTCCTTAATTTATCTGTGAACCTGTAGCTTATCAGTCTGAGGGAGATCTTTGGATCATATTTAAAAAAAAAACCAAAACCCCAAACGGACAAACCCCCCCAGAGCAACAAACAAAACAACAAAAATCCCAAACAAACCCCAAGCAAACCTGAAGTTTGTTATGGTGCCTTAATCTCTCTCAGGTGTTTCACATCCAGCTTTCAATATGCTCTGCCCCCTTTTTCTTCTACTGCAGAGCCTTACTGCTGGATTGATTCAGAGTGTTTGAGGCTGTCTTTACACTTAATTGTGAAAATTAGTGGGGATTTGGAGGTGTAGGTCCCAGCACATTATGGCAGCTGTGTGCTGGTCAGAATAATATTGCTCAGAGTGTAGTCAGGCAGCTATTGCAGCTGTAAGAGATGCAGCTGTTCTGTACCCCAAGAGCCAACAAGTTTCTGTAAAATACCTGAACACTTAAGGCTGTAACTTGATGTAGTAATAGTAGTTCAAGATGAACTTCAGGTTTGAAACAGCCTTGATTAGCTGCATCAAAGAGAATTGCATTTTTAAGAAAATGGAGTTCTAATACATATGAAGATTATATTTTATGTGGTGGACAAGAGAAGTAGTACCATACGGGGTAGGAATCTCTCACTGACTCTGGCAACTGAAAAGCAGAAAGATCCTGCAGAGTATTTAAAGGAGAGAAGTAGCAATGAAGAAAGTCTTCCCTGCAGGTTAGAGGTTTCAAACTGTTGAGAATGTGTTGTAAATGGTTCAGACTTAGCCTTGAATTGTTTTAGTTGCTGCAGATTTTTGTGGTCATGGGAAGTATCAATAGAAAGTGCAAAACAAGAAACAAATGATACTTCTACAGTTTCTGGCAGACTTGTGCTGGAATTTGCAGGTCTGGAATATATTGCTTTAAAGTATATATTTTAATTTTACTGTATCCAGAAGAATATCTACAAACGCTTAGTGCAGACTGGCATTACCTTTAACTGCTTACATTCTTCATTAGCTTTAACCTTTTCCTTTTTTCTTATATGAAAGCTTAGTGAAAACAGACTTCCATTTATGTGTGAAGCTCTTTCAAGAGAGCTGAAATCTTTTTGCATTTGAAACTTGGTGGTAGCTGTCAAAGGGATTTCAGTTAGACTGTTCTTAGTTGGGTATTATTGGTAATTCTCTCTTGCAAATATTTTCTCTGTCTTGTAGTCACAAATGTACTTTGTTAAAATCTTGCTGTGTTAGCAGACTGCTTATTCTGCAGGTGTAAAAGAGCTGTTTTGGTTTTTTCTTAGAGACATTTTTTCAGGGAAGCATTTTACCTGGCCAAAAATATAAGCTGTGCTATGAGGGTATTTTATAAAAGAGCTTGTACATAATGTATGTTCAGGTAATTTTGCAGAGGTGTTATGCCATCCCCATCAGGGTAATAGGAAGGCCCATTTATTAGCCTGAAAACATACTGTCCCACACAACATTTGTTGTCTTGAGTTCAGTAGTTTGTTATGGTAGGTGCTTTAAACAATTTTTGGTTTTGTACTGTTAAATTAAATTTAGTAGGTTCCTTAGTCTCCAATAGCAGAATTTGTTCCAAATAGAAGACCTGTGCAGGTGTGTGTCACTGCAGTTGGTAAACTGACTGCTGAGGCAATTGGAACTGTAATTATGGAATTACAGCAATACATCTGTGACTTTGCACCTCTTGTAATGATGCAGTATCTGCACTATCAGATGCATTGTTTTCCAAAAGACCTACTTCAAATCCTGGTAAATAAAGAACTAGGCGCTGAATATCATTTCTGAGACTTAGGTTAGTTTTTGTCAGGAGTTTCCTCCTCTGAATGGTGGCCATCAATTCACAGTGTTATAATAGACAATAAAATTTTCCAAATTGTGCCAGACAGGTCTATGCCTAGTAAAAACCTGGCACAATAAGTATGTTCATAGTGTGAGTGAATGACCTAGTTCCTTAAATGCATTTTCTGTAATTGAAAGCTGAAGTAGAATTACACACTTAAATGCAGAATGAATCATAAATCAGTGATTATCTGAGACAGATTTCTTACCAATCAGCATATTTTTAATCTCCTCCCCCAAAATTCCTTAGTTACATCCACGGTTTATGTTGTCAGACAGTAAGACCTATGATACCAGCAAATATTACTTACTTGAAGTGTTTCAGTACACACATGAGTATTCATTTTTGGTTTCTGTTACTCTGGCTTGTTAAAATTCAAGACCAGTGTTATGGCTATATTTGTGGTGGATGTTGGCACTACATTGTCATTTGACAAGCACCATGTAAACAGCTTTAAACTAATCAGATTCTGCCTTTCTTTTCTGAAAAAAAAAAAAAATTTAGGGCAGAGAAATGTTTTCTGTCCCTGTCAGCTTTCAGTTACGAGACTGGATTTGAAAACTGTAGAAAGGTAGCTAGCTTACTGGTCTGTTATTTGATGGGGGTAGCTTTGTCTAGGTCTGCTTTTCCACAGTGCATTCATTGAGATTTATACCTTTCTATTTGTTAAACTTGGAAGTGTCAGATGGAAAAAAGAAAAGCGACCTGTGAATACTTGATGTCATTAATAGTATCTGGGACATCTGATTTTTGGACAGCCTCATGAGATGAATTTTGAGCTGTCATATACAGCTGCAGAGGCATTATCAGCTGATAGCATTCAAGTATTTCCAAATGAAGTGCTGCTTACAGTCTTCTCTCAGGGTGCTGTGGGATTGAGTAAACCGAATCTGCTGATCATTTTGGGTTTTTTTCACCTGTTCATTAAAAATTGCTACCGATATGTTTCTGACAAAAAATCAATACCATTATTCACTCATCTTGCTGGGGTAAAAAAGGAATGCAGCAGCCCTGCTGTGGAGGTGGTCCCTGCTATATTAACTATCCTTCAGCTTTGCTGTATGAAAGGTGCTGATGCATGAAGGGCCTGTGGGATATAGCACTGAACACTGGTCTTTTGTTCACTGCTATGCAAGAAGATTAGTGGATGCTTTAATGTAGTGTTAACTGTGACTTCAGATGCGAGTTTTGAGTGTTAATTTTTATCTGCCTCTGACTTTGAAGTGTGTCTGAAGATGTTCAGTTGTTTTGAGTCAGATATGAATATTGCCTGCTTTTTCCAGACTGAGTTTTTTAGGTTTGTTTATTCTGTGGTACCAAAAGCTTACATTTGAGAATCTATAGTGAGTCCTCTTTGTAATTTCATATGTAGCTGTTAGGTGTTCTGTTTACAAAAACAGGTAGATATTTATGGTGCTTTATATAACGTAGGATGAGATTTTTGGGACTTGGGAATTGTAATGCAGATGTGGAGAGATTACAGGAGAGGATCTAGTCTCACTTCTGGTTTGCTTCTGGTTATGTTTAGATGTGTCAGAGTGGTGTTTGTCTTGTGCTGTCAGTTGGAATCGTATGCTCAGGCTGGGGAGTATAAATAATAAGTGATTCAATGAAAGCAAAAGGAACTTAAATTTTTCAAAGTGAACAGTAAAGTACTGAAACTGTTCTGAATAGGTTTAACTTAACATCTGCTATTTGAATAGGTACCAGACATGGCGGGCTACCCTCACATCCGTTACATTTCATCGGGATTGGATGGAACATCATTCAGAGGCCCTTTCAGGGGCAATTTTGAGGTTTGTAATAGAATAAAATTAGATATATGTCAAAATGTGTAATGAGGGACTATGGGGAGGGTGTATGATAGAGCTAGTTCTATGTATAGATAGAAAAGCATCATAAAGAAAATACCCTTTACTTACAGAATGCCCTTCACCTTTGTGGAGTGGGACAAAAGCATATTGAAAAGTTGGTCAGGAAAAGGTGCCCTGGGCAATGCAGGTCAGGTGGCAATTAACTGAGAGTACCTCTTGCTGTGATACCACCCATCAGTAGGACAGAGTAGTCATCCAACATTCTGGTAGAAGGTAGTGATGTCTCTGAGTAACTGTGCCGGGATCCTCCAAGCGAGGCTGAAACTTGGCCATGTTAACAGTGCTGTCCTGTTGTATAGTGCAGGAATTGAAATGGAGTGAAGGAAAAAAAACAGGAGAACATAAAAAGTATCAGATGCAGAGAGTTAATGACCCTGTCCACTGAAAACCTCTTCAGTGACATCTCACAGTTCTAATAAACTCATTGCTGGAGAAAAATAAATCAGCCATTGTATTTCAACTTAAGCAACTGTTTATTTTCTTCAAAGCCTTAATGACTGTTGGAAAGCAAATATTTGCATAGCATATTTTAATTGCCTTTTCCTCATTAGACACAGAAGTATGTGTGAACATACTGATAGCCATTCCTAGCTGACAAACACGCTCCTTTTTTTGTAGTATAATAGTATTTCCCCAGGACTAAAAATACCAGACAGTGTTGTGTGGGTTTTTCTACAGAAGCCCATCACTTTTCCCACACAACGTACTCTTTTTGGCTTTGCCTATATTTGAGTAAGTCGGGGAATAAGTTTGTCATTCTAAAAATGAAAATGGGTTAGAATAAAATTAATACTTCCTCAAGGTAGTTGAAATAATAGTTTTTACACTGTTTATTCCTTTGTGATTTTTAGGAGCTGATTCACTTGGAGGAACGACTAGGCAATGTTAATCGTGGAGCAACACAGGGAACTATAGAAAGATGCACATATCCACATAAATACAAAAAGGTGAGGATTTCTCAAATTGTGGCCTGCCTGTAATATTTCTTTGAACATGAAATAATGTTTATGGTTAGCTTAAATCTGCAGAAATGTCAATGTCAAAGAGGGCATGTTTTCTGTATCCTGAAACTTCAAGGATTGTAAACAAAGCTTAAAATGTCACTTGTTTCACACGGAAAATTTTAAAGATAGTTTCTTAGATAAAGAGCCATGTGATGAACAAAAGTAGTTTGATATGATTAACTTGTCCAGTAGTTATGAGTAGCCTTGTGAGTAGTGAAATAACTGCTGGTAATAGCAAAATTGTCAACAGACTTCAGTGATAACTCACAAACTAAGGCTTTACATTGGCAATAAACAGTTCACGGTGTTTACCTGCTTGGTATTGTATCAGTTTATAACCTTTACTTTGAACACATGGGGAAGGCTGGAACACCAGGAGGTTTTTAATCTGGTACACGGTTTGGACAACTGAGGTTGTCTCTCAATTGGAGTTCAGTCTATGATCGTACACAGTCCCATCAACATGACACTGTTCTTTCATACTTGATAAATAGTGACAAGATGCTAGGTTGGGGTTTTTTTGCTATAGAATAGAATTAAGCTATTTAAACACAGACAATAAATAAAAGGACGGGTTGCAACACTATGAAATTAATAGTCCAGTGGACTTCTGTAATTAACAGCAGTTAAATCTGAAATGTCCTGGGTTTTGCTCCAAGTGCCGGTTTTTGATTCATTTTGATTCAAATGCATTTGAATAAATATTAGAAAATGTTTTCAAAGAAATATGTGATGAATATGTATCAAAAACAGATTTTACTCAGTTTGTCAATAATGTCATCTCTACTAATAAGGTAACAACTGATTGGTTCTCACAGAGGAAACTGCACTGCAAACAAGATGGGGAGGAAGGAACAGAAGAAGACACAGAGGAAAAGTGCACCATCTGTTTGTCTATATTGGAGGAGGGTGAAGATGTCAGGTAAATAACACTGAATATCAGAATATAATGGTAGTATGGCTTTGACATCATACTAGAATGTGGTGCACTGCTTTGCAGCACTGCCTAGGTTAACAGCTGCAATTAACTACTGTCATTGAACTAATACAATAAAACAAGTTGCAACTGAAAATACACATTTTTCAGTCTGTACTGTCTGTAGGTAGAATGTAGGTTACTTTATTACAGTTTTCCATAGTTTGACTGCCTGTGTTACAGTATGAGCCCAAGCTGATGCCCTGAATTAATCAGGACTGTTAGTTCAGTTTTTCTGGAGTAATGCTACTGAAACTCCAGCAGGTTTAAATCAGTCTAATACAACAGAAGTCAGATGATGCTTGATTTCATTGCCCATAACCATTTCATTTTGGAACTAGACAGGATGCAGGTTTAACTGGAAAGGCTATGAAACCTGTGGGAAAACAGAAAGTACAGACATCAGTAGCAAAGCCCACACTATGTTTTTCCAATGGGTTTGTTGATATGGAAATTACTAACACTGATGTTTTTCTGTTCTGATGACAGGCGCCTTCCATGTATGCACCTTTTCCACCAAGTATGTGTAGATCAGTGGTTGATTACTAACAAGAAGTGCCCCATTTGCAGAGTGGACATTGAGGCTCAGCTGCCTAGTGAAAGTTGACACTGCTTTCCAGAACTCTTGTCCTCCCTCTCGCTCCCTCTCGTCCTTCCTGGTACTGCAGTCAACCAAAGATGGCGTGACTTACCTGCGCAGATTTGGAAGCATTGAACCCAGAGTGCTGGCTCTGCTATATGGTACAACTAATGCTAGACCTACAGTGTATGTAGAAGACAGTTGAGTTTCAGTGTATTTATAATTTTTTTTTTAGGTTTTACATTTTTTTCTTTAAATTCATTACTGTATTTTTGCATGGTTCCTTGTATTGCATTTGTTTGCACATATTATGGGCTTTGTGACCCCAAACTTGCAGGCGAGATTAGCTGCTTTAGTAAGTAGAGTTGTGTGGTCTCTTTTTTGGTTTGTTTTATGTAGTATCAAGCTTTGAAAGTATGATTTCACTCATTACTAACCTCAAATTCCTTAATTTAATCGATCATATATATTTTAGTTCAAATGTATAAAGATCATCTAGAAAAGGATATTATTATGTATTGAGACATTCCTTAATTAGGAAAAAATGGCTGCTGTATATTTACAAGATCAATTAGGAGTCAAATAACATCCTTAATACTGGGAACAGAATATGAACTATATTCAGTTTGACTGATACATATAGCATACTCACCACCAGAGTTTTTGTCTGATCAGATTCTTATGTTTGTTTTTAAAATTTCAGCACAATGCAGATATATTTGAATGTCAATATTAAACATTTAGACTGCTGTTCAGATTGTATTTATCATTTTCTTCTTTGTCTAGAAATTTGAATCCCTAATTTAAATATATGCTGCTGTGAAACAGCTCTTAGTGAACACTAAATGTTGATTTCAGTTAGCTGGATTGTAGATACTTGCAGATTGAAAGAATTATTAGGGACATGGAAAAAGAGCTTAGAATCTGTTTGGTCTTCTGCTAACTTAAGTTGAAGTATCTGCGCACATTGAGGGTTGGTTTGTTTTTCTTTTGTTTTTCTTTTTTTTTTGGTTTTGTTTGTTTGTTTGTTTTGGTTTTGTTGGTTTGTGGTTTTCTTAATATAAAACCATTCAATAAGGAATTAAAGCTGCAGGGTTTTTGTTTGGGTTTATATACATGAATTCATAGATTTTCTAAGGATTCCAGGCTTGTCTTGGGATTTTTATTAGATTTAAAGTTAATAAAGTTAGCTAAATCCACTCGTCTCTTGTTTTTATTTTTCATTAGTAAGTTGAAAGCCTGTAAATTCCTGTAGAAACTGAGACACAAATAATGTGGTTAACCTAGTTTTTGCCTTGATCATAGATTCCCTCTTTATAAATTACCAACAGTCCATCACTGATTGAAATATTTTCTATAGTTAAGATTTGCTGCATAATATAGTATATAGAATTAAGTTATAACGTACTAACATTTTGCCTTTGAAGGAGGCTTTAATCCATATCAGGATTCAAGTTGCTCATCAACATTCTTTCACCTATAGTAGATTATAGTTTATTTAAATGTGTCACTTCAGAAAAGATGTTCCTTGGGGATCATATATGAACATGTCAATTAGCTTGCATTAAGCCATCTGCTTTGTAAGTGGATTGAATAATAAATACCTTCAGTTTCTCTTGTCTTTGTCTTTCATGATCAGATTACGTGTAAAATGGTTTACAGTAAACCTAAAATAAACTGTTATGTTTACACAAAAAAAAATCCATTTATAAATATTACCTTATCTAATTCGTTGCCTGTTTCTGGTTAAAGCTGCTTCCCTTTTATTTTATTTTTTTTTACCTATTAGTAGTAGCATTTGCGAGTACGGTGTCTATTGCTGGCAACAAACTTAACACCTCTGGCACTGAGGCTTTAAACAGAGAGACATTTTATCCAGCATGTGTGATAAATGGACCTTTTCAAGCTTAATTGCATTGCTAAAACTGAACTTAAAACCACTTTGTGCTTGTACGATGGGGAAATGGGAGAGAGGTAACACATGATTGGACTGCTTCAAAGCCTGACTTGGGTTTATGCTAAAGCTTCTTCAATGGTTTGGCTGTAGGAAACTGAAATGACTGCGAAGCTGAAGCTGCATTGCTAGAAATGAATAAAAGTAACTGGAAGGACTGAACAAACACTTTGTGTTTTCCAGTGGCTGTTAAAGGGAAGTTAATTGACCACTAATGCTTGAGACTGATGATATTCACTTTTAAAAGTTTCCAAGAAGGTACTTGAGAGATACGGGACAAAAAACCCCAGGGGCTCTGAAGTAACTGAGACCCTGGGTACGTGATATAATCTATTTTGGCTTCCTTACAGGACAAAGAAGCACAGGTTTGGGGGATTTTTTTTTTTTTAAGGAAATATTTTATGGGTCTGATTTGAGTGCCTGGTACTAGAGGTATTTTAGTGATCCATGAATTGATTTGTTATATAATAGCTACTGATACTGTCTTGCTTTTAAATGTATGCATAACGTTGTAATGTGATGCTGAACACTTAGGTATTTGTCAGGAATCACAGTGTTCTGATCTTAATGCTATTGCAGGGGCTAAAAAGCTGCAGCTTAATTCTGTTCCAGAAGGTTGTGACTTAACCAGTTTAAGGGAAGGAGAAGGAATAGGCATTTCATTTTGAAAATTTCCACCACTTACTGTGCTTTATATGCTTAGATGCATTGCCTTAAGTTTTCTGCAGCATCTTTGAAAATAAGATTCTCAACAGTATGCATCAAATTACTTTTCATATAAAATTCCATTGTCAAAAGAAATCCTTTTGTATGCAATAAATAAAATGTTAGACTGGTATCATTCAATATCTGTTTCTGTTGCAATTTTTTTCCCCTTCCCTTGTTTTGCTCTTGAAATTTTGATCCGTAAACATTTTCATTTACATGTATTAACTACTGCAGGTACTGCCTAAGAAAAAGCTTAGTGAAGGATCAGCATTTAGCTGAAGTTAATTATCCTGCTAAACGGAATCATCTGCAACCTTGGAATTCAGTGCCAATTTTGAGAGACTGGAGAATTGTAAGTAGACTCTTCTGTCGGTTAGGCAACTGCGGTAGCGTTGAAGTTCCCGAATCTCGGGCCTCTTTACTGAACCTCCTCCGCTCTCTTCGGCTGCCTCGGCGCAGCTGGGAGCGCCGCTGGCTCCCCGCGTGTCGTTCCCGCGGCCGCCCTTGGGGTTGGGCTGCGCCCTCCGCGCCTCGGGCTCGGCCCCGCCCTGAGGGAGGCGCTGCGCCGGACGCGGCCACCGGAAGCGGCACGAGCCGTTTCCTGCTGGGGCGGAGCCTGTGGAGACGGACCAATCGGAAGCGTGCATTGTACGAAGTTGTCCAATAGTAGAGCAGGACAGGGTTTAAAGGGAGCCGCGGCAGGCTGAGGGAGCGGCCGCCGGTTTGGTTTTCGGACGAAGCAGTTGTGTGCGGAGCGGCGGCAGCGGCTCCCCTCATATCCGTGCCAATGGCGCTGCCGGTGACGCGCCGTGCCCCTGTGAGTACCGCCACGGGCGGCGGGCGGGCTGGAGGGGCGAGAGAGGGGGCGCCGGCGGCCGCTCTTTGCCCTCAGGCGGCGCGGCGGCCGCGGGGTGGTGGGGGGAGGGGGGCGGCAGCTCTTGGCTTTCAGACCGGACGGGGCCCCCCTGAACTTCGGCGGGTGAAGCGGCGGCCGGGTGGGGCTGTGGCCCGGCGGTGGCAGGGAGCCCCGTTATGGGCAGCGCGGGCGCTGCTCCCGCCTCGGCCGGGCCTTGGCCGCCGCGCCTCCCTCGCTGAACGCGGTTGGTGTTTGTGGGAGTGGGAAAACTAAAGCTGCTTTAGAGGGAGGTGTAGGAAAGGACTCCGGGAGCCTCTCTTCTGTGGTGATTGTCTAATGGTTTAAATTAAACTCCACGAAAAACCTGAAGCCTGGTGGTTTCATTGCTGTGCATAACAAAGAATATTCATTTTTGTGTGTGTAGCGTAGCTTTTTGATTTTATGTGACATATATTTAACAAGGAATTTGCTTTATGCAAATTCGCCTCTGGGGGGCGCTGCTAGAGTTATAAAGTGTGTAAGTATAAATAGCATAAATAAATAGTATAAATAGCATAGTAAGTTAAATAGCAGGTGAGCACTCCGACCTTAGAATGTTACAAAGCATGAGATAGGATGCATTCCTTAATTTTACAACACCGTTCAGAGGGTGCTCTGAATCTAGAGAGGAGACTTCTTCATCTAAACATATGTGACTGGCTAGGAAATAAAAGCTGGTTGAGTAATGCGTAGCAGGCACAGAGGTACACAGGCACGGTGGTAAGTGTATAATGGCGTCAGGCATTGGAAAGTTGTTGGTCTCTGACTCTTAAACTTTTGCAACTTTATCATTTTAGATCACTAGAGGGATGGAGAATGCTGTGTCTGACCTTAAAAGTAAAGCGAAAACTCATGTGACTGGGAAAAGGGCTGCTTTAGAAGAAATAGGAAATAAAGTTGCAACAAGAGGAACGCACATATCTAAGGTAAAGGAACATTTGAAGTCTACGTAGAGGGGGAAGTTAGATTGTTAGCTCTCTACTAATAATAATTGTTTTCACTACAGAAAGCAGAATGCCCCAAAGCATCCATAAAGCCTGTGAAAGGACCTAGCAAGACGACAAATGGAACTGTACTGCCTAAAGCTCCACCTGCTGTGAATCAAGCAAATAAAGAAACTGAAGTTCCAAAGGTAAGAAGTGATTATACTGTTCTGATTTTTAATTTGCTTTGCAACTTAGAGCTCTGCCTTCACAAGAGTTCATCTGTGGCTGTATCTCATTCCTCTGCTGAAAAAGCAAAGCCTCTGTACTGAGGTTTTGGTTTAATGCATGCTGTACTTAAAGGCTGACATTCAAGTGACAGAACAAGCTGTTGAAGTGCTGGATGAAGTTTCTGTTTTAGCTGGCAATTACAAGAGAAGATCCTGGGATTCTGTGTTTGTACAATCTCAGTGAAAACTTGCTGCACTGGAGCCGAAGCATTAACAGATGCACTCTATTCCTTAGGTTCTGTCTCCCGTCCCTATGGATGTGTCAATGCAAGAGGAGGATTTGTGCCAAGCCTTCTCTGATGTGTTGCTCAACAACGTAGAAGACATCGATGCTGAGGACTGGGAGAACCCCCAGCTGTGCAGTGACTACGTAAAAGACATCTACCTGTACCTGAGGGAGCTCGAGGTAGGATGCCCCTCGGCTGCCCTGGTGTCTCAGGGGCTGCCTGGCTGCTCACAGCGCTCTCCCCACAGCTGCAGCAGTCGGTCCGGCCGCAGTACCTGGACGGGAGGACGATCAACGGGCGCATGCGCGCCATTCTGGTGGACTGGCTCGTCCAGGTGCACTCGAGATTCCACCTCCTGCAGGAGACACTCTACATGTGTGTGGCGATCATGGATCGCTTCTTACAGGTGAGAGATCCTGCCAGTCAGGCTCAGTAATTATTCAATTACTATCTTTGTAAAGGAGTTTAGGATTTAACTTTTCTTTAGAAATCTAACAATCTGCAAAATCTGCTCCATGTAAGTGCTGTTACAGTGCAGCATCTTAACTCTGAGGCTGCTGCCTTCTTTGGGCATCTTTGACTAGAGTGAAAAACCTCATTTATCAGAATGAGCACTGTTATGTATCCTAAACTTATAAATATGAATCTGTCTACCTAGAGTTTGATTGACACTTTGGGGCCTGCATTTTAAATTTCTGTGTTGCAGAGTCATCCAGTACCTCGCAAGAAGCTTCAGCTGGTGGGCGTAACAGCGCTGCTTGTAGCTTCAAAATATGAAGAGATACTGTCTCCTGATGTAGCAGACTTTGTTTACATTACTGACAATGCCTACACTAGTAATGAAATTAGAGAAATGGAGATGACTATTCTTAAAGAATTAAATTTTGATCTGGGACGACCTCTTCCAATTCACTTCTTAAGAAGAGCATCAAAAGCTGGGGAGGTGGGTACTTGTCCTCATTATCTAGCACTTTGCTTTATTGGTAAAGTCTGTCAGGATTGCTTCTGGCATTTTATCATGTGATCTTACCTCCTGCTGAAATGCTGGATGAAGAAATGCTCAGCTCAGAAACTCCACCGTGTGGAGTAACACAACAATGTCACTGTGGCAGCCAGTAGTATTTTGCATTTGTATCTACTGAGGCCGAGGCCTGTGTTCAGCCTTAGTGGCAGTAATTCTGCTGTTCAACTAAGCACCCTTGCTTGTCATCTTTTTAATGCTGGTTATCAGGGTACTTATTAGTAAAAAACTAGCAGTGTTGCAGTTCTTTGTAATTTTTGGTTGCAAATACCATGTTATTTAAGAATCAAAAGATAAGCTTTCTCTTTGCCACAACCCTTTCTTTCTCCACCTCAGTAGTTACACTCAAGTGAACCGTCCACTCTCTGAGGTGGGCTTCAATTACCTAAGCAGACAACTGGGTAACTCAAGCCATTTTACATCTCCCCTCCAGAAGGAGCACTTGTGTCCCCAGTTGGGGACAGCAGTACCCGATACTGCAGTTTTCTGTTAAAATCCTCACTTGACTTTGTGTCCAAATTCCAAATGGCTGCTAGTCTACACTGATGTGGTCACTGGTCTTGATTTTGAGAGGAATGTCTGTTAGAAAGGATGGCCCCTAAACTGTAGTAAAGATTTTGTAATTTTTGTTTTGTTCTTGAACACAATAAGCAATTCTGAGTGATTATGCTGAAGTGAAGTGAAATTTTGTGGATTAACAAGCTCTCAACCTGCTAGGCCGATGCTAAGCAACACACTCTAGCAAAATACCTGATGGAGCTGACACTGATCGACTATGACATGGTTCACCATCGTCCTTCAGAGATTGCAGCTGCTGCGTTGTGCCTGTCTCAGAAGATTCTGGGACATAACAAATGGGTGAGTATTTTAATCAAACTTGTTGTTAGGACTTTTTTCTTCAGTCAGTGGAACTGAACCAATAAAAAAGCACTTGAGGAAATTGTGTTTAGGTTGGTAACAGTGCTGGTGCTGGAATTACAGTTGGACTGCCTGATGCATAGTGGCAGGTAGAAAAAGGAATGTACCAGTAAAAACTCACAGTCCTTTTCTGTGTGAATACTGTGGTACAAAAGGATTTTTCTCTTGGAATCACTGAGTTACAGAAGGCTACACTGTAAGTAAAAGTAGATTTTCATAATTCTTGAAGTACACATAGCATAATGAAGTTGTGGACCATGAGTAGTGAGTTGTAATTGAGCTGGTAGTTGGTTTTTTACCCTCTGTTCAGTCCAGAAACATGGTCCTTGATGTGTCCAGACTTGTGCACATCACGTTACTCTGGACTGTCATTTAAGCTGACAGTTACAGTTTCCAGCACTTTAGGCTTAGCCATGAAGCTCAGGGTCTTTGCTGCCTGAAGTGATTGTGCTTTGGGCAGCAATTCCCCCTTCCCAAATCTCAAGTTTGTTACCATTCTGCTGCAGGGTACAAAGCAGCAGTACTACACTGGCTATGCAGAAGACAGTCTTGTGATGACCATGAAACATATGGCCAAGAATGTGGTCAAAGTAAATGAGAAGTTAACAAAATACATTGTAAGTATAACTACTTAAATCCTCTTGCTAATGGTTTAAAAATAGCTTTGCTGCATATTGTGGCTCCTTAGGTAAAGATTCTGTATGTTATCCTAAAGCATATGCTCTTTTGACAAGCCTGTGAGAGGCTGTTGCATTAATGTTAACATCAAAACCTTTTGTTACTTTGCAAACTGGTTCACTGCTAGCCTTGTTTGTTTGTTTTCCAAGCAGGCACGCTAACTGACCCAAAATTATCTGCCTGAGCATAAATACTGTATGTGCAAAACACATACAGTATCCCTGTATCTGTTCTCTATGTTGCAGGCTATCAAGAATAAGTATGCAAGCAGCAAACTACTGACCATCAGCACCATCCCTCAGCTGAACAGTGAGATCATCAGGGATCTGGCTGCATCACTCCTGTGAAGCCTTGGGCAGTAGGGCCTGAGGGGGTGTGCACTTTTTCTGTCTCCTGCTTTGTACATAGCATTCCAGCCTCCTGCAGACAGTTCTGACTCACACAGAAGGTGACGTTTTAAATTTGCTTTGTAACACAGGTTTCTATCTAAAAATAAAACTCCTTTCTTTTAAATATTGTGAGTGTGACTCTTTAAGGTACAACCTAGGTGTTTGCAATCTAATGGCCAAGTGGGACATTTGATTAAATAGGTGATTGTTACAATCTGCAGTTAAATGGGCTTGATTATTCTCGGTGGTTGTTTCCAAAGAGAATCTCCAAGCTTTATAATATTGCATTATATTTATTAACTTATTTTCGCTCTTAACATTAAGAACAGGCAGACAGTGCATCTTTTCTGTTGTACCTTAAAGAACACTAAGTCTGTATTTTATTTCAGTGCCTTGTACCAAGAAAGTGTACTGGAATTTATTTATTTTTTTGTACTTTATTGCCTTCAAGTTTGGGGATAGTAGGGTAGCTTTAATGGGTATTAATTTTGTGTTTCTCTGTGTGCTTAAACAAAGGGAGCAAAAGTAGAAAAACTGGAAGGCTCCTGTAATGCTAACAGCTGTTCAGGGACTACAGGTGTGGAGCTGTGGGGATGAGACCTTTTTGAAAGCAGCTCAGCTCTTGAAACCTTCTCCGTTTCCTGAAAAGAATCCCCTTAGTCTTTTCATTATCTGTTCACTTGCCCACATCTTCTTTTCTCCCCCCCTGCTTCTCCAATAAACCTCTGTACCTGGGATTACAGAGTCAAACCCACCATAAGGCAGTTCTTCCTTGCCACTTCCTTGACCTTTTGCTTGCTTTTGCCTTTGTTTCTAATCTGTCACTCTCTGTATGCTGAGGGAATACAAGCCTGTAATTAATGCAACTTTTCTACCTCAATACCTCATGTAGGTCTTTTTGTTAAATTAATCCTGTATCAGTAATGTTTAATTACAAACCTTTTGGTAGTCTCCAGGTTATTCTGAACTCAGTACCTCCCTTCCATGCCGAGCTATTCTATGACTCTTCCAGCATTTTCTCTTAATCAGAGTGCGGGCAAGAACCTGATGCTGCAGAACTGACCTAGACCTCAGTGCGCCTGTGTGGAAGGGAGGTTGAAGCTCTCCTGGGTTTTATCTCCTCAAGCAGGAGCTTTTTCTCTCCCTTGTGATAAGTAAGCCTAGCACTTGCTGCAAATCATCTGAAAAATGTGCTCCATTCCATGTGTGGATATAATTCCTCCCTTGGAGTGATGTCCTCATTCCTGTCTCCCAGAAACAGCTCCTGGGAGCTAATGTGGTTTGTGTACCACATTAGTTTAGGAGGGAGGGATTCAAAATCTTTGGCTGTATCTTAAAGCTTATGCAACTTATTAATACCAAGAGATGCAGGGCTTTTTCACTGTTCTTAACAGGAGAGAATGACATGCACAGCACTGCAACTGGGCATAAGGAAAATTAATTTGGAGTAAAGGAAGGGTTTTTTTCTTTAGACATCAGTGCAGTAAAATCCTGAAGACATTGTATGTGTGAGAACAAACTGCACAGAGAACAAATGTGTTGATCTTCCTCTGTTTTATTTTACGGAGGTTCAAAAGGCAAAGCAGGAATTCTCAGAACGCCAGGGCAAGCACCAGCCACACTGCTGGGGGAGACAATCAGACTTGGGCAGTAACACCTGTGCTTTTGCTATTTAAAAGGAGAAGGAGTAGTGCATATCTGTAAGTACCTGGCATAAAAATTCTAGCAGTACTACTTCATAAGAACAGTGGACTACTACATTATACATTTTTACATGTTTCTATCATAACCAGTTTTTATATACAGTATATAACTATTTCTATAAATGTACAGCTCTGCATAAAGACACTTCCTATAACAGGTAGAGTATTAAACATAAATCAAACATGGGCCAGCCATATTATAATACAAATCTTGAAGAAGGCAACATTGTTTTGCATACAGTACTATGTAGTTTTCAATTTTAAATTCTTACAGTGCCTGTTGGAGTCCCTAAACACACCTGCAAGCACAAACCAGTTCCATTACATCTCTGTACAGAATTACTTAAATAGACCATCACAGTAGTTTTTTTAGATGGTAATATCCCAAATGAGCCTAATTCTTTCTGACATGTAGCAGCATACTTATTAACATGTTCCCCAGAATGATCTGCATTAGAGGAAATGTGCATTTAACATTATCTTCAGTAGATAATTTAAAAGATATATTCAGCTGAAGGCACTTACTAAATACACCCCTTTTGAAGGCCCTGGTCCCAGACTATAAATTACCTCTTTCAGGAAGATAGTAGGTTTGAGCATTCTTCACTTACCAGGTGTTTAAACCAGGTTTTAAATATAATAAATAACTGGTCAGTTCATTGCTGTATGGTGCTGAGACAAAGATCAAAGTCTGTACTGTGTGTAACTCTTCCTGCTCATACACAACTTACTGGTGAAAACACTGCTGAGAAGGGCAGATCTTGGAAGAACAATGTCCTGAAGGCAAGGGAAATCATCTTCAACCACTGTCAAAGAATTGATTCAGTCTTTTAAATCTTGGTGACATAATTGTTGGGAAACAGACCTTGTTTCCCTCGTAGTCTTCCCGTCCACCAGCCAGAAGGATCTGTAACAAGGACAGCAAGGTAAGAAGTGAGCTTGGGAAGCCTTTCTGTGTACTTGGTGCAACCCATGGCAAAGCTGTGCCATGGATGTGGTGTGTTCATCTTTAGGCCACATCATTTTGCCTTGAGGAGGGACTCTCCTTGGAGACCCAGAGTTGGAATTTGTTAACTGCTTCTTGCTTCTTGTGCTACAGCTGTGGTTTAGGCTAATTTTCCTCTAGAGCCAGTGACCGAATTAGTCTCACTAAGCGCACAGCTCTGCAGTACCCAGTGACACAGGTGCTTGGTCTGTCTCTGACACGCTCGTGAGTGAAGAGGTTGGACTGGGGTGGAGGCTTCTGTGCCCCCTGAGCCATCATGGAAATTTGCAAGCCTAACATCAGAAGCCACTGGGGTGGCTTGTAAAGTGCTGTCCTAACTCCTTGTGGCAATGCACCTTCGAGAGCAGGCCCCGTGTGTCCGTACCTTCCTTGATGATGTCAATGACATCGTTGGCGTTGAAGCTGAGCTCGTCGGTGTCCTGCGCGTCGTAGGCGTAGAGCGCCCGGCACTGCGGCACCTGCGGCTTGGGCTTGGGCTGCGGCTTGGGCCTTCCTCCGGCCGGCGGCGGGCGGCTCGAGGTCTGCCTGCGGACACTGACCAACAGCAAGGGCTCGTGGGCTTGTGACTCAAACCTGAGCTTTAGCAAACCCCTCTGTCTTAATGAATTCATTTTGAAGAACATCACAGAACAAGGGAAAAAGGATTTTCTTGAATGTCACAACAATTAAAAAAATAGCATTGTGTCACTTCCCTGTGAAAGGGACAGAGTTGCCATTTCTTTCCTAAGGAAATGGATGAGTAAGGACTTCCCAGCAGTTCAAATGAAGACATTTAGTGCCCAGGCTGTAATGGAAGCAAATGTGCACATGCGGTTCATGCATATCTTGGTATCTACACAGCTTAGGCTGTGTCTCTCCCCTTGACCCAGTGTCACCAGTGATTTAGTTTTCAGTATGAAAAACAAAGTTCTAGCTCACAGGCTTGCTACATTACCATTCTTGTGACTAAGCTGTGACAGAGACTTGCATCTCTTTTAAGTTGCCTCAGATTCCAGGGCCATCTATGGACTTGTTCTGTTATAGCCAACTCTGAAGCAGCAGGGGAGATGCTGCACAAACTGTCACAGCTGTGACCACTCCAAAGATTAGGAAGGGGAAAAGAGGGAAGAAAGGCATTTTTGCCAGCTCATCAGCTAATAAAGGCTGGAAGAGAGAACAGGTATTAGACTCAGTATGTCAGTTTAAAATTAATAATATATATGCTGAATGACTAAAACTGTAATGATGTGGAGAATGGATTGTGATCATGTCATGTAATGCCATGGTAACATGACACAGCTTTTGCAGAACAGTTACACAAAGTCCTTGGCTTAATTTTGTCAATAAACCTCTCTGATTCTAACTTTGTAGTGAACTGCACTAGAAAATAAGATCTGAAGTATGGGTTATAACAGCACTTCAGTTGTCAATGTATCGAGGGGAGAGATTTCCTCCTGTTCTTCAGTCAGGATAGGAGATGTTGTGAAACCTAGACCTACATATGGAAACTGAAGAATTCAGCACAAGTCTTGAAAAATAGCTCAGCTTTTGTGCAGCCATGGTAGAACTAGAGTATCTTAAATGAGATATTTTGCTGCTGCAAGGCAGCCTGGTGATTTTCATCTTGGCCTTACACTGGATTGTTAGTACCACTGTATCCCTCTTGGGAGCTTTGCTAAAAATGAACCTAATTCCAATCCTTAAAAATTATATCTACTTCTATATGGCTCTGGTTTGAAAACACTAAATCCATACCTCTTCTAGGTCACAGCTTCCTTTTGAAAAGAAACTGGCAGAGAAATGCTCACATGAAATCCATGGCTAAATATGGTTGTGTTGTTTCTTTTCAGTGCTTTAATAAAGGAGCTTATAATGCTCAGGAAGATAGCCCTGGGAATGTCACTTTTCTAAGAGAACTTCTTTGCTTTGTTACTGCTACAGCACACCTGGGAAGTCTGGTTTTGGCTTTATCCTATGGCTTACGTGTTTTTGTTGTTACATGAACTGTAGTCTCAAGATGGAGTCTAATATCAGTAAAAGAGTTTACAGAAGAAGGTGACATGTGACAAGAACATTTCATCACCTAAAGACTCCATGTCTTATTGTTATTACAAGATGGAATGTGCCTCAAAGTGTTAGCAGGTGCTGATGGGTTTGGAAGTGGTAAAATAAGTAGCAGTGGCCACTTTCTGATTTTGCTTATGTGAAGATTATTCTTAAACAGAAAAATACTCAAAATGGGCCTGAAATACCTTATGGCTGACACTGGGCACAGTAATGACTGCCATTAGCACAACTGAACAGACCTCTACCTGCCTAACCTTGCTTGAGAGCTGTGTTTAGGAACTAGAAAGCCTCTCCTTAAGAACCCTGCGCACTTCAATTCTCAAAATCTATCAATTGTGCACATTTATGGTACTGTTTGATTTCTGTGAGATGTCTAGTGCTCACTAACATTGTAACTAATATATCAAATCAGCAAAAGAATGCTTAGGCCAACAGGATAATTTAGTGCAGAACACCTGCTAAGGAGCTTGTCTGCTGACTTGCAGCTGATTCCCACTACAGTGAAGCTCCACTAATGCACTACAAGACAGTGGAGTAAGTGCTGAATTAAAGTAGAAACTGCTGGGTCACTGAAAAACCTTAAAATTTTTTAAGGTCTTCAACATTCAAATTTAACATATTAAAGTAGTACTGCTTCAGCTTTATTCCTATGGCTCTAGGATGGCATATGTGTTTTGGAATCTGATGGAATGGATGATACCTTCACATAACAGCTCAACAGCCCAACCTGGTGATTGATGTACAGAGTATATCAGTCATGAACAGTTTGAGAGTGTGAAACTATTGGCAAAAATGGTCATCTCTTTCTCAGATTCAATATAAAATCTTACCCAGCTGCTCCTTGGTCAGGTACTTTCAAGAAATCCAAGCTTTCTGGTTGCTGTGAAATCCTGCCTGATCCTCCTGCCATTTGCTGTGGTAAAGCTGGTCTTGTCATACTTGTGTACAGGTTCTTCTGATTGGCCCATTGATTTCCTGGGATCTGGGGATGGGCTGCAGACTGGGGGGGATTTATTACTCCATTTTGCTGCTGACCTAGAAGTAAATCAAGTGTGAGTACATGCATTCCCAACACCAGCTGAGTAAAGGTAACCTTTTCCTTGTGCTGATTGATGGCTTAGCTGTCAGACACAGCTGTCAGAGAGCCTCACCTACCAAGGAACCCAAAAACAAAATCATGTTGTAATGTTGATTTATACTCAGTTTCTGGTCTGCTGACAATCTGTTTTGGGCTCCCAACTGCATGGACTTGTGCTCAGGTTTAAGATATGTGCCCTGAGTGTTCCAAGCGAGCACAAGGATTAGCTCTCTGCTGAGTTCCAGTTTAGCTAACATGGTACCACCCCACCTCTCTAAAACACTGCAAAACATTTTATCCAGATATGGGTTAATCCAAAGCTAGCCAGAATTGCTTCTTTTTCTTTTGAAGTTCAAACTTACTCTACCACATATTCAAGGAATTTGACTGTTTCTATGAAGTCACTATAAATACTTGTCTATTTTAACAAGTGGGGGGGAGGGGGGTGGGTTGTTTGGGCTTTTTTATTGTTCTGTTTAAAAAAAAATACCTTGATGCTATTTTGATCTTTGAAAAGGAGTCTGAATTTTCTAGGAGTGACATGGGTATATACCTTTAAATAAATAAATAATAATGCCTCTAACTTGAATTTAAAGCAAACCCACCCATGTCTGAGCTACTTGAGGTACCAGGGCCTAAAGAGCTCGAGTCTGCATGCTTTACATTCCTAAAACCCCTACGGAGCAAAACAGGAGCTATGCTTCTATTAAAATTCCACTTCCTTAATGACAGGGGTGACCCTTTTTGCCATTGTGATTATGCCTGCTAAACATTAGCAGAGAGAACAGCTGTGCAGAGAGAATTCATAATCATGGCAAAACCCTACTGCATTCAACAGCTGCTCTTTGCTTCTGATATTCTCTGGATACTGTGGCAGAACTTAAGGGTCATAAACGCCTACAGAAACCCCACTTTGCAATCCAAGCCAGCATGGCACATACATTAAGGTGATATAAATAAAGGTTTGGGTTATTCTGAACATGTACAGAACACTGTTCAGCTATTGCACCACTGATTTCAAACCAAGATGTGAAAATAGCAGAACCCAGATAATTGTTTGGGACTTTCAAGGAGGAATGTGCCCAAAATATGACAAGGCTTCAAACTCCTTGATTGTCTGGACAGTTTAACTGGAACTCTTTTGTAACCCCTGTCTGCAATTTTTTTTTTCCAGCTATGTGTGCCTACTTAACATTCAAAAAACAACCAAATAAACCAAAATCCCTGTTACTATAACCTACAGAGAGGTCTGTAGGAAAGCCTTCTACTCACCTTTTAAATGTACCCCAATGCCTGAGGCTCAACACAGCACTTAACTTCAGCAGTGACACTTCTCCTAGCAATAAAACTGCTGAAACAGTTTTTGAAAGTATAAACCAGACTGTCCTTGCTTTAACTCATGCTGTACAAATACTCACTATGTCTGTTTGCTGACAGGTCAGTTCCTTACAGTAAGTTCCCACTTCACAACCAGTTCTGGTACATCACACAGTCCTTAGTTTGACTCATACAGCTGTGAGGGTTTGGAATTGTCTGTTTAATTTGGTGACCAAGACTGGTCACACCCACAACTTCCACCATTAGCACTGTGCTTCTCGATAAACAGCAGCTGACTGAAAGAGGATTCTTTGTTGAAAAAGAAGTACTCTGGGAGTATAAGTAAAAAAAAACCTCTTGGGAAATGCTGGGTCAATGGAATATTGTTCTCCCCTCTGAGTTCACAAGCAAAATTAATCATATCTGCCCAGGGCAGAAGTGGAACACCCTAATGACATCAGTCCCCTGCAGAAAGATCTGTTTGCTGGCACAGCTGCTGTGTCTCAGCACTCGGGCACACAGGAGTTGTAACATGTCCGACAGGGCAGGACAATGGGACACAAATTGCATTCTGTGCTGTGCTGGCACTGAAAGCAGTTTCACTGCAAAGCATTGTCTGTGGCTTGATAAACACAGAGCTCATACCCTTCGCAGTGGAGAAGGCTACAGGGTCAGGTTTACATTCAGTGGCTTTTACCAAGTGTCTGAATAAATCACCATCCACAACAAGCTGGACATCCCTGGGGGAATATCCAGCAAGACACTTTATAAAATGCCTACAAACAGATGCTTTCCAGGCAGGTTCTTATATGAGAAATTTAAACTGTTACCATGATTTTTTTAAAGAGTAAAAATTACCAGATGACAAGAGAAAAACAAAAGCCTCCATTTGGAACTCTCTTTTTCCCAAGCTAAGAAGACTTACCCGGAGGAGGTGGTGCAGCTCTCATAGGATAAGTCTGATTTTGAGACCTGCTGGAATACCCTCTGCCTTGAGTAAGGTTCCGTCTAGTAGGACCTAGAAGAAACCAGCAACATTCTGTTACCCCTTCAAAATTACATTAACTAGGTAAATCCTGCTGGCTGCCAGACCCCCTGTTCTGTCATCAGAAAGAGCTGACCTTCAGGAATAAGGAATCTGACTGCTGCAGGGTTGGCCAGGCTGTTATAAAGCATTAGGTGCAAAAAGGATGACTTTGGGATATTCTCCCTTTTGTGATCCTGTTCAACCTCAGGATATAAGTTGCCTTCTTGCAACTACACTAAACAAGGTCCAGAACACTGACAGCTGTAGATACAGAATTCTGCTGTATCCTTAAGATCTTCGGGTAAGTGTTACAGAGAAATTAACAACGACCACAGTGAGGCTAGAGGCAAACATGGATAAAAGAAGTCTACCATTCTCTGAATTTATAAACTTTTCCCTAATTTCTAGAGGAAGTTCATACTTACGGGAATTCTTTGGTAGCCCTGGTCCAATGCTGATCTGCAGCACTTTATTACTTGGTTTGAGAATGGCTACATCTCCTTGGCCTTGCATAAACTGCACTTGTCGAGAACCAGCACTGCTCCAGGGCCCCCAGCTCTCCTTCTTCAGCTTCACTTCAAGTCTGACAGAAGTGTGTGAACACACGAATGAAAAAAAAACAATTCCTACATCAAATCAATGCAGTATTGCTTGGCAGCAGATAACTTAGAAATATAAAATTAAAAGCTTACACAGAATCTGCATTCTTTGAGTGACTCAGCTGACATAACCACCTAATTAAATCTTTTTTCTGTGCTTTTTTTTTTTTTAATGTTCTTCTTAATTGACATTTTAACTTTCCTGGTATAGCTTTTCAAAGGAAGTTTAAGATGCCCTGGAGAGGACAGTGAGCTTTGAAGAAAAACGTGCAAAGGTCCAAGTAGGAGATGTGTGAGCCCTCAGCCACCAGTGCCTCTGGCACTGCAGCTGCTGGTGCTGCTCGAGGCTCTGTTAGGGAACCTTGCCCTGCACACACACTGGAGGTGTGGGTGGCTGTACACTGCCCTGGGTGTGCTGCAGCTGAACAGTTCTGCACACAAACACCTCTCCCTTTTTCATTTTACAGTCCTTCCCATGCAGGCACACCACACACACATTCTTTCCCAGCGTATCCACACTATCCATCTGCTCTGAACTGTACTCAGATATGGGAGTGTACTCCTGGTACTGGCTTTGCATTCCCAGTGCACAGAGTGTATGCTACAGTAACATTCCACTCTTCCACATTCAATTCTCCTTCTACGCCCTTTCCAAACGAAAATAGTGATCTGCTGTTGCCTTGCATAATTCCTCCACCTTTTTGAAGGCAATAAAATAAACATATAAATCCAAGGCCTGCTGCTGCTGATCTCCTTAATGGGTAGAAGTATTAACAAAAGCACATGTTTGCTGGGATTGTTTCCAGGATGTCCTCACAGCTAAAATGCACACCAGACATGCTCTAGGTTTTCAGGCTTATTTCTAAAAAATGTTCCCAGTATCATTTACTCAAGTGAGGCCTCTTTAGAATTTTTTTTTTACCCTGCAGTCCCCTGCATCCACAAACATCAGCATTTCAGACTGTTACATTATGTGCCCAGAATTCTTTCAAACTCTTCATTGAGATGTCTGCACTCCTAGGTGAAGGTGAAGGAAGAGGAAAGGGATGCTCCCTGCTCCTGCCAGGAGCCAGCAGCAGCTGTGCAGTGGCTGTGCAGGGCCCTGCCCTGGGCTCTGCTGGCACAGCTGCTCTGTGGCAGAGCTGCAGAGCCCTGGGCCCAGTGCCATGGGCAGGAGAACAAAAGCAACTCCATGCACACACAGTGGGAAGGGACAACTGGTCCTGGTAAATTCTAACCTGTTACTCCAACAAGGCAAGCACAAAGTCTGGTCTCCTTGCACATACAGGGTTTTACACTGTGCTACCTCCTGTTACTGTAAATAAAGTACAGCTTGCACTCACTCATTTGCCCTGACAGCAAGAACAAAACATTTATCCCTGAAAGCCCATTGAAAAAGGCTGTAACTCACGTATTGCTAAATTTCAGAGGTAGTTTTCTTTGTGTTTTCTCTTCGTATCGTTTAGATAAGAGGCTTAAAAACTCCGTTTTGAAGACTGATTCGAGCAAACTATCGTATTCCTGTTCATGTAGAATGAAAATGTCATCCTGCATGGTGCTGCAAGGAAATCAGAGCATATACCATCCAGTTTAAAATGTCATCAGCAAATACAGCCAGCATTATAATGACATTTGCAGAGTACTCATGGTTAATTTTTAAAAACATATGAAGTCCAAGCAGCATTAATTACAGAGCCTTGCTTTCTGAGAATAGGTTTGGATTTTTTTCAGGAGTTGGTAATGGAATATCTGAAATAATCCCTTTTGAGAGACAGGAATACTACTTAGTCATTTTACAGTAATTACCGTTAGCAAAAAACCATGTGCTGTTAAAAGTTACAATTATAATCCTTCTCTTCAGAAATGGCAGATTTTGTGATTAGAGATAAATTGGAAATCTGAAGGTTACTGAAGCAAGTCAGAAACCCAAAGCAAGCAAATTCAGAAAAAAAGCTTACAATTCCCACTTCATCAACTTATCTTCCCCATCCTACACAAATTGCTCTGTCAGTGGAAAAATATATTCCAGGTACTGACCTTAGAGAAACAGAAAGAATTCTCTCCACTTCCATCCTTCGCTTCAAGACTTCTTTCACCTGGCCTTTCTCTGGGCCCTGCTTTATCTTTTCACGCCCTATCAGGTAAATGCACTTGGGAGTGAGGACGAGATCTCGCTTCACGCTCTGAAACACAACATTAAAAATACACAGCTGTGTCCTGTGTGCTGTGCCCCTGACCTGGGCAGTTTCTGTGACAGGATGGTGAAGACAACTGACTCCCAGCAAAACTCATCTTTAGGGGATGCTGCTGTTCCACCCACCTTAAAGCGTCTGTCGTATTTAGTTACGGTGTCTGCAAAATCGATCTTCTCGCGCTTGCCCACAAACTGCCGCAGCTCAGGATGCTCCTCCATGCCTATGTAATCTCCCACAAAATTCCTGTTGATGCTGTTCCGTCTTCTCTCCTTCTTGTTCAGCAACAGATCTGATGCTTCAATACCAAACATAAACACTGATTAATAGCATCTACTACATTTCCTGAACTCGTGCTCTCTAAGAGCCAACTGTTTCACACAGAATTTCTTGGGAAGTGATAACCAAATTGTTTCTAACATGGAAAAAACAGTGAAGCACTGCTACTAATCCTTTAGATAAGGATATATGTGATCATTAAATCCATTCCTAATGAAATACACTGATGGCAAACTCAGTAGTTCTGGTTAATTGGGAGCACTTCTGGAACTTGGAAATTTCTCACTCACTGCTGGAAATTAAAGATTAACCCTTCCAAACCCAGTGTGTTCATTCACACAGCTCAGGTCACACACAACTAAGTCCCAGTAGAGTCCCTGGATTGATTTTATCACCTACAGGTTATTCAGATTTTGCATAAATGTGGGAAGTTTTCTGCCTCCCCTGCAGCATCTTTGCTGTCTGTCCTGCTCAGTCTGGCTTTGATTTGAGAGCAAAACACTGGGCAGTCCAACAGATCTGTGCATGCAGAGCAGTCAACCTCATCAGCAGCACCTTAGGGGTCCAACAAAGTGCAATCATTCCGAGACAGTAACCTGCAGTGCAACTTTTGCCTAGAGAGGGAGAGATTTCCTTCCTCTTTGTGTCCCTCCCGCTGCTCCTGGAACCATGTGTGTGTGGAGTCCCTGCCGACAGAAGTTACGACCTACCTTCTTCTCTCATCTGCACGTATCTTTTCCTGGCTATGTACTTCCTCCAAGCCTTCTGGATGGCCCTGGCATACCCATCGTACTTCCTCTCTCTCATCTCTTCTAACAGGAACAGCTGCACAAAGAGACAATGTAGTGGGTCAAACATTTTACATGCAAAATTCAAGAAAAAGCTGTATTTTACTTTCAACAGCTTGCCAGTGCATTTCACTCAAGATCCAAGCTGGCACCTCTTCCACAACTGTGAGATGTGAGATTGGAATGTTAAGGTAACCTTTTCTGGAAGGAATCTCCAATGCTTGAGTGGCTGTGGCTCTTACCAGTCAACCCGTTAAGTTCCATACCCCATGATTGAGGAAGAGGAACATGGATTCTCCCTGAGATACTCTACTGGTACAACTCAAGGTTCTCCACTGGCCATTTCTTCAGCCTCCATCCACACATTCTCCAAAATTCCTACTTCTCTAGTCAGAATGTTACCATGTCTGTGGGGATCTGCGCAATGTGCAAGATAACTCACTGCTCACAAGCAACTTTCTTCCCTGGCTGAATTTCATACCCTTGTGCCCTCTGGCTCCATTCTCTCTCACCACTCAATGCTGTCAGCTGGTTGCAGGACTTGCATCTATGACCTTAAAATTCAGAATAGGTCATAGTAAGATTTTTGGGTCTAAAATGTCAGAAATCAAGAGAAAATACTGTTTTATCAAAACAGGAATGGAAGGTGTATCCCCAGTTTTGAGGATTTCCCAGGTCCTACTAAATTAATGCATTAGAACAACTTCATACTTTTTGCAGGATGCAGCATATTCACTGTAGCCTTTTACATACTTTAGTTAAATGGGGTTTTTGTCTCATGAGGAGCAAAAGCATTTGGCTAAACTACAGCACTCAATCAGTTCACTGACATGACTTGTTGCTTGTTATTTCCCTCAGCTGTGTGTAAGTTTTCTTCTAGCTTTCAAGAGAGAAAATTAGTAAAAAGGGGTATATGGAGAAGCAAACCTGGGCTTTAGGATTTTTTACTTTGCTGCTCTAAAACCATGTAAATCTAGATAAATACTATTGATCATATTGATCTTAAAAAGGAAACTCTATCTGGTACAAACCATTTCCACAGAATCTCACTTGCTCCTGAACAGTTATTTATTCAGGTGTGTGATGGAAATGTAAATAATGAAGCCTCTTTTCTGCCACCCAAAAAACCTTATTTCACAGTTGGCAATTCTCCATCTACAGCACACTTATTTAAAAATAAAAAATTAAAAATCTCTTCCCGAACACAAGGACTAGCTGGGGTCTCAGCACAGGCACGAGAGCTCCTGGTGCAAAAACATCCTCAGCTGCAGCAGGGGCATCACCAACCCCTCCTGCAGTTCAGGTTACAGTGACAATGTTGATGCTGTCTCTTCTGAGCACTCACCATTTATTTCTCTAACAATAATGCTAATTGCAGAATAAACTATCATCTGCAGCTGAGTCACTGAGGTAAAATACAGTTCTTAACCTATAGAAATAAGGATACTGCACAAACCCTCTCCTATAATATGTATTATAAAGCCTCCCCTTACACTTACAAGCAAATCAGGTATTTTTATCTGATTAACCACAACAGGTGCTCTTTTTGGTGGAAGAAAGAAAAAATTTCATTTACCATCTAAAAGATTATTTTTCTCAAAAGCAATACAACCCTAGCCAATACTTTAGTAATATAAGCTGAAAGATAATTATCTTTCTTAATAAAATATATAAATCACACTTTAAAATACTCAGTTCACAAAAACATTTTCAACTTTAAATAAAAAAAGTCGAACTCTTTTTGGTACTTATTTGCTAACAGATTTCACGGCATTAAAAAAAATCAAAGAAAATATATACAGTAATTGAAAGCATTATTTTAAATTAAAATCAAAACACAACCCCAAAAAAATTTCCAGTCAACTTCATGCTGTCCTAAGCTGCAGAACTGCCCTTCAGTAAAACTAACAGATACACCATTAAATGGCATATCCATGGAAGCAGGAGTTAGCATCACAAAAATGCATCAGGATGGAAGATGCTTCCACTGGACAGCAATGTATTCCCCTGAAAAGAACCTGTAGCACACAGTGTTGGGGAACAGACTGTTAACTGACTGAAGGGGATCTGGATCCATCAATCCCATGGCAGGCAGCACTTGCCACTTGGCTACTAAACAGAAGACAGACACCAGGAAATCGCACAGACTTCGTAAGACAAAACTCCCAATAACCTCTGGAAAGAAATCACAGCTGTGCTCTAGAGGAAGCAGGAGAGGCTCAGATCACAGCCTGTGCTCCAGAGAAGCAGGTAAAGCTCACACTCCCTCAGAACTGGCTGGCTGTTGTTGCAATGACCAAGTAGGATCAATCCCATAGTAGTTTCCTGCTCTGCCAATGTGCACCTGAAGTACTGTAATAACCAACATCTCGAGCACTCTGTGCTGTAGTGTATAAACATGTCTCTCAGATGTGGGCAGGAATGTGAATCCCATTATTCCTGAACAGGATCTTATCCTATTTATGCTAAAAAACCCAAAATTTCTATTGACTTGGAGAAGCATTTTCTTTTTTCCTTTAACAAATATCTTCCCATGTGATTGGACACAGCAGTGTCATTGCCTGAATTACTACTGTTCTACAGAGAAAAATATATGTTCTTGAAACAGCAAATGATAGCCCTGCAAGTGTTCAGCTTTTATTTTAGCATGTAACTTCAGCTAAAGCACCAAGAAATCAGTGCTCGACTGCATGATGTGCTACACAAACTAAGCCCATTGCTTCTGATGCATCAGGATACATGAGGGTGAGGAGAGCAGAGATTTTCCTTAACAACTTTCCTGAATAGCAAAGGAAGAACACTTCTTTCCAACAGATTCTGCATGGTTTAATAGCTACAGGATAAAATCAGCCTTGTGATGTCTCTCCTTAATATCTTCTTTGGAATTTCAAGTTGCAGTCTTCTGGAGTGTTGATTTACCCCATGCTGGGTAACATATTCTTATCATCCCTGGGGACTATTCTACCTTTCATCAGTAGTATTTGTTATAAGAAGAGGACCAATGTTCTTGATACCAAAGCATCTTCATAACCCATTTTTCCTATTCTTGATGCATTTAATTCTCTTTGTATTAAGTGCCAAAACCCTGCAGTGGCCTTATGAAGTATGCCCTTTACACAGCCTCTATGATAGATATGCCTAGCCTGCCTTAGATTTTTACACTTCCCCCACTTTTGCAGGTGTCGTGCTCAATTTCTGAGTGGGCAGGACATTAATTTCAGCAAACAGTTGCATATTTAAAGAATTGTGTTCTGGCACACTTACAGACTCTGGAGCTTTGATGAAGACCTTGGACTTCCCGAGCTGGTACTGGTCAGGATCCATGTTGACTGACTGAAGCAGGTGGAGGACTCCTTGTTTCTCTTCTCCTTTCCACAAGGGCCAGGTTGCTTTGGTCAGAATGGCATACCTTAACCACCAAGGGAGAAGAGATTAAAACCTGGGGTCAAACAGCAGCAGCAGAACACCACTGACTCTTGGCCGGCATTACCCTGGCAGAGGTTGGCAATGGCAGCAGGACTCAGAGCTTGGTGTGTGTGAAGATGCACAGAATTAGGATGTTTCTTGTTTAGTGAGACCAAACAATTAAGAAGGACAACAGTGCCCCAGAGTCTCCCATTTCCAGATGCTAAGTTACTACCTGGTAACTGCAGAAGGTTCTGCTGGGATCTGCTGAAGTCCAGGGTGAGGCTGTTCGCCAGCAATGACCTATGGTCCAGATTTGAGTACCTAAATTCTTGATATTCTAAACTGATTCCCAAATACACGTCCAATTTCTCACTCAAGCCTTCTCAGTCTGTCTTATTCTTACAAAGGTGTTTTCTGTTTCTGAGCAAGTGACAGCTTGTGCTCAAATCCACCTGTTCAACAGCTGGGCTGCATTTAGCAAGGAGCCATTCCTGGCTCTATCCCAGGAAGCCTCTGGCTTGGCCTCCGGTGCAAGAAGGAAGCAACAGTGATGTTGGTGCTGGGAACTGACCCCACAAAAGGCCCGGCAGGAGCAGGGAAGTGCTCTAACATGTCTTTGACAGAAGGAAACACCCAGCCTTCTCTCTCATGGTGTCCTCTGTAAGCCTTGAGAATTAAGTGGATGCCAGGTTGCAGTCCCTTTTAAACTGTCCACTGTTTCAGGCTTCACTGGGGCTCTTGGAACTGCCAGGCTGGAGTTGCAAAGCTGCCTTGTTCCACTGCCCACCAAAGGAGCACTGCTGGACTTTAGCTGCCCCAGCGTGTCTATGGCTAAAAGTAACTTCCTTGGCAGCAGCTGTTTAGGCTCCTTTGACAAGAAGATTGGAGAACAGCTAAATATGCTGAGACAAACTTCTCCCCAAAATCTTATGTTCTTTACTCCTGACAATTTTCTTTTAATGCCTTAGGCATACTTAAGTTATGTAAACTGTATCACGCTTATTAGTAAAACTATTCAACACACAAAAAAAGTTATCAAGTATGGAGGTCAGTTTGTTGTAATTCCCAAGTTCTTAAGATGATTTAGGCAGCTCCTAATAAAATGTTCTCAAAAATCACACAAGGAATTGTTGGAAAATACATTAAAGGAATGTTGATCACCCATTATTATGGTATCTAAAATGTATCCAGCCAAGAAGCAGAAACAGTGTCATGCAATTTAAGTAAAAATGCCATACAAACAGAAATAGCAAACGGTTAATATGAAATGTATCATGAAACCTAAACACCTTTGAATAGAAGGTGCATCAAAAGAGAGTAACTTCTGAATAATCCAGTAGGATTCAAACCACTGATGTTCTCATGTTCAACTCTCTCAGTTAACAAATGCTCAGGTACGCTGCTGGATGGTGTAATGAAGTAGCTCTTACACCACCTCAAATATAGCAGCATATTATACACAATCTATGTTTAGACAGACAATGTGTACACTTACATATTTATGTGATTTATCAGTATTATGGGATAAAGAGATCCAGCCCAGTAAGTAGTTTTAAGTTAAAGAACTCCCAGCTTCTATATTTACCAGCCTGTTTTGCGGGCTCATCATGTACTGCCAACAGTGCAGCTGTACAGGTGGGTCTAACCGAGTCTGAAGGTAAAGCTGAGGTCAATAAATGTGTTTGAAACTGCTGCCTTCCACAAAAGAGCCTGTGACATGACATTTCAGCATCCTGCAAATTCTCTCCTACATTACCTGAGCTGTAAAGGAGGGCACAGGGAAAAATATGATTCAGGCCCTTTTAATATAAAAGCTCTTGGGTACAAAGAATAGATTTGAAACTCTCCTTTTTCATCAAATTAACTTTGTACATTTTACTGGTGTGACAAGTGTACAGGGCAGAAGAAACAGATTATTCTGTAACATGCACTATTTAAGCATTTCAGTTTGATAACGTGACAACTCTTACTGTTCACTGCTGCTTAGCAATGGCACTTCAGTGTTCTTGTGCATGCTTCCTATGGAATCACTCACTATCCATGAATCCAGGTTTGCAAACTTGTGTAATTTCATCTTGCAGATTATTTCAAGCACAAGTACTAAATGTGTTCTTAACATGCTTCTGAAACAATTTCAAATCATGACTGCCCTCCAGTTACATATCACAAACTCCCAGTAAGCAGTTAGGTCTGATGGCTAAATAGGGAGTGGGAGCTCAGCTTTCAGATTGGTTATGCTTGGGAACACACAGGCCTTTTCAGTGGCTGTGGCTTTTTGCATGCAAATGTAAATTTTGTACATAAAAGTCTATTCAGCCCAGCAATCTCCACTTGCATGGAGCTGCCAAGGCACGCCCAATGAAAACAAGTGAACAAGCATGCATTTCCTGTCCATCCCATGCCTCAGCCCGATTTTACTCACACTGACTCAGGGGGTCAGAACAGAGCTTGTTCTGGATGCTAGGAACTGTGAATGGAAAGGGTGCAGGAAGAGTTTTACTCATAACAAAACCTTAAATTTAACAAAGCTTATTAATCTGAAACAAAGGATGAATTCCCTAAAGAACAGTTTCAGTTCCCTGTGCATCCAGAGATACCACGTAGTCTTCCTTTGTGCAGAGCTCTCAGGGCCTGCCAAGCCCTCACAATCTGTGCTCAGGCTAGATTTAACACACAGTATAAAACTTAGTTGTCTCAGCAATAGTCTGTGTTAAGTAACATAGCCTGTAGCATGCTCATGTTTATATGTCTGGGCTTGAAGATCATGAAGAAAAAGGAATTTTAAATTGTTCTATAATGAAAATTAGGTCCATACTTTCAGAGATTTTAGGTCGGACGGTTACTATATTATTAGAATATTCTTGCTATTATCATGAAGTATTACTAATGGCTTTGTTCTGTGCTGTCTGATTAATTATACTCCACTCCTTGCAAAAACTGATTAGGTTTTTATTTTATACTCTCAAATTCAAAGCAAAGACTTCCAACAAAAGCTGATTTATGACATAAAGCCTTTTTTTGGCACTTATTAGCTGTATGTCTCCAGCTTCTGAAAAACAGAAGCTGAATGTTGTATAAATCTTGAAACTGCTCTTATTTAAGAGGATTTCATTAGCTAGTGGAGGTAGTTAATCATGATAACAGCTGGTCCTAAGACACCGAGAACAAGACTGACCTTACAGAGCTCTGACTTGCTTTCATTCATTCAGTGAGCAGCTGCAGAGGTTTGAGCTGCACCCATTCCCAGCTGCTGGAACCCCAGAGGAAGGATAACAAGCTAAGGTTACTCTACACTGCAATGGCTGAAGGGCAGGCATGGATTTCTTTACCTGTCTTCTGTCTGTGGGGAGCAGTAACATTTCAGACAAGGGCTTGCAGCTGGACACTCAGATTTCAGCACTGCAGTGGTTCCTTTAACTCTTTGTAACTCGGAGGAACCCTCTTATAGCACTACAAATACTGAGGCCTTAGGCAAGTTCACAGAAAAAATGAAGTACTTTCAACAACACAAAGCCAGGCTTTAAAGCACTTTAAAATCTCTGTGCAATCTAGATCACTGAGCAAGGCACATGTGGAGAAAGGGATAAGTGGGCAATGAGAAGGTTTCAAAACCTGCAACCTCTTGGTTCCCTCCTCATCATGTAAACAATTGTGCTGTTGTTTACAGCACTACTTCTAAACGAGTGTCACCTACCTCTGCAGAAACTTCTTGAAAACCCGTCTGTAGGCGTAGCCAGCTCTTCTTACTCGAATATTTTCTTTCAGACCCAAGTATTCCACTTGATGTTTTACCCTGGGGACAAAAACAACGCAAGGCTTAAAATCCATTTTATTTCAGCATACTTGTGGATTGAGGCATTCTTAAACATATGAATCATGTTTAACTACTGATTGCTAAAATTCATGCACAGGTAAATGAATCTATTTTGCACATGACCCTGCCCACTGCATGGTAGGAACGACATTCCAGGTAGACTGGAGCACTGAAGTATATTTAGCAAGATTACCTTAGCATTTTTTTCCCAGTTTAACTGCCCATCTCCAAAGTAATTTAGGTATAAATTTCTTAGGTAATAATAAAACCCATAAAAGGCCAAGTAACTATTACCTATACAGATACACAGATGGTATCCAAGGGACTGGGAAATTGTTTTGTGTTCTCTTATTGCAGGTTTTTCCTATGTTTTACATAGCTCAAACAGCAACACAGTAACATTTTTTTTCTTGTTATTATGGAGAAAAGCCCCAGATGCCAAACTTTCACTACACAAAGAATCAGAAAGAAGGAAGCCAGGTCAGCATACTGATGAAAAGCTAGAATTCCTCCTAATTTTACTATGCTGCAAAGGAAGGACTCAAGGATAAGCACAAGACTGGCTGAAGCCTGTAATGGATGACTCATCCATGGCACATTTTAAATTACAAACAAAAGCTGAGCTGGTACCAGTCCCACAGAAAGTGTTAATGGCTGAGGAGGAACTCTGCTGCACATGGGAACTGAAGCAGCATTATCCCAACACCATCAGAGCTGCCTCACACCAAAGGCTTCCAATTAGGTTCTAACCAGGGAACAAGTGCCCATGAAATGCAAAGCAGAGAAAAAGCAAAACAAAAAAGCTTTTGCACTTTTCCCTCCTTCTAGATCCGTGGTACATTCATGGTTTTATGTTTCTTCTTACATATCCTGCTAGTTTACTACTTAATGCTAGGTAATTTGATTTGAAGAATTGCAGTTACTGACTTCCTTTGCCTTTCCTTAATTTTCTCATCTAAGCCATGTGCTGAAAGAAGCAATGTCAGTTTTTCACTCTGTTACTGTTCTTCTGTTAGGTTAAAGTAGAAAAGCTTTAGCTTTCAGTCTGAAATGTAATAGTTGTTAAGATTTTAGTCCTGCAAGTTTAACAAACAGTACATAAAAGAGCATCTATTTACATATAATTTTTAAAACTTGAGCCTGTAAGAAGCCATTTGATTTTGTTTTGCTTACTATTTCTCTGATTTTACAAAAGATTTTTCAAATCCTGAAACACTCTCAGTTAATTCAGTGTTATTTCTCTAGCTATTTTGAAAAGTCAAATTTGAATATAAAATGTACTGCCCATTGATTTTTTTGTTGAGACTTTTTTTCAAATGACTCATAGTATGAAGGGAAAAATCTTTTGAAATCCCTTGCTACAAATGACAAAATCTCTTCAGTTATTTTTTCTTTTTAAAGACCACTTTTGAGAGGTGTTTTACTAAATGGTGAGTGATACTGCTCTTTTAGCTTACAGTAAAGAATATTACACATTCTAATCTTGCTGTGGTCAAGCAATAAAGTATATTTTGTACCCACTCCAAGAATTCTGGTACAGTACAAAGTTGGTGGACAAAAATACATTTTCCTGTTTATAGCTTTCCCTCCTGTTCACATCTGGAATAATGCATTGGAGCAACAGTACTACTCCCATTTTCTTACTGTCCTGCCAGTATCAGTGTCCAGCACCAGAGAATTTGAGACATTTTTCTGTTTTTTCCCTTTCCTTTCTGAGAAAAGGCACACTGAAAATCTCCCTCCAGGCAGCAACCTCAAGCAGGTCAGGGTCTGGGAATTCAGCTAATGCAGCACTTTTGAATACAAGTCCAACTGGCTGAGCCAGGAGTTGAACAAAACCACATTTCAAGAACACCCCAATTTCTGAAATAACTAAGGTATTATACAAGGTTTGGATATTACACAAGGCCTATGTTTCAGTGGTAAATATTCTGGAGTTATTCAAGAGCAGCAGAAAGGTGGAGTTCTGTGGCTTCTGTGAGCATGAAGTAAGACAGGCTTTGTCAAAGAGTTTTTTCCTTTTTCAGTTACCTTTTCACGGTCTAGTAACCTGCTGCTAATAAGCAAATTGCTACTCCCATCACACTAGAGCAGCCAGTTTATGATGCAGCATTATGTTGACCACACGAGAAAACAAAGCAAAACAAAAAAATTTAAAAATCAACCCTTCAGCAAAATATTACATAAACCCAATTATGTTTTTTATTTCCCTCAAATCTTTTTCACAGTAAAACTGAGAAACAACAATATTAAGCTTAACTTTCAATTGTCACATGCACATGAATTTCTTTTCCCCAGCCCTGTCACTAAGTGCCACAATGAAGTCCCAGTACAATAGATGGGCAATCACAGATTGAAATGGGAGAATGAGTGCTGGGATTTTTAAACAGGGATGAAGGATTACCATTGTAAGCAGCACTTCCATTTCTGTCTGAGGTTGATAGTATACACTCCTTTGTATTTCAATTGGCAAATACAGCAGCCACTGATAACACAAGAAACTCATTACAGGAAAACAAGAAGAAATCCTGCCCGTTTTTGCTCCTGAAGGTACTGAAAGCTGTCCTTTTCTCAGGACCAGGATTGTATTTGTTTCACTGGTTTCCTAGCAACACCTTCCACAATAACAGGCCTGTTTCCCAATATGCAAATGATCGATTTTTAAAAGCCCCTCAATTTTTAACTCTAAGTTTTATAAATACTTTTCCCAGGACCACTTAGTTTCCTCTTTTGGTCCCCAGTGTCAGTGGAAAATTAAGTGCTGCACAGTAGGATTTTCAGGGCGGTAAAGCTAAAGAGGGTCTGCATTTACTGCCAAGCCCTCACTGAGACTTTGTAGTGCAATCCCAATGGCTTCTGTAAGTGCTCTCCATCTGCATGTGACTGTGCTGATCTGCTAGAAAGGCAGGAAGGGAATTCTGCTGGGGTTGCCCAAGAATGCTTTTTATCAGACTTTGCAAGTTGTTTAATCGTGATAAAAGTAACCACTTGCTTTATCAGCAAATTTACCTGGTATATAGTAATAAATGCTACCTACATTAGGCCCCCACATACTTTACACACCCTACGGAGCACCTACCCCAGTGCAAAAAGAGCAGCATCCTTTCCAGAGAAGAGGAAGATGCTATAAGCACCATGTAGATAAAGATGCCTTAAAACAGATGTGATAAGCCAAACTGATCATTTAGACATCTATTTAATGTCTATATGATCACCTGATGTGACATACCAGTCAATTCTTTTTAAGGAGTTGGCTAATTAAACTCAAGAAGTAAAACAGGAACCATCTCCATTGGTGACAGACTCTCTTGGCAAGTTCGATACATAAAAGCAGATACAGATACCTTACTGGTTTTTTTGGCTTCTTAATAGAAGTTGTTTTCAAAGCATAAAGCTAAAGTTAGAAGTGACCACAATACATTTGGTGTGCAAATTCTACATGGAAAACTGCATCTTTAATACACTGGTTATGCTACCCACGCAAATGTTGATTATTCATAACTGGCAGAAGGAAAGCCAAGAGCTGCATACACTGAGTGCTGATTTAGACCAAGTGACCACCACTTATCTTCAAAGTTTAGGAGAGGTCACGCCAGATTTCATTTCTGACAGTTTTAGAGAATGGAGTTCTGTTTGTAGGCTGTACAATTACAAATTGCAACTTTTTGTGGCTTCTTCTGACCATTAGCACTGTTTCTCCTCACACACTCAGCTTATCCACACCTGCTCTCCTCCCAGTCTCGAGACTTCTTTGTTTCATTGGGTTTGATGCAGCGGATGTAGTGGGGTGTACACTTCATCAGGGTGCCAACAAGGTCATTGGCTTGTTTCTGCAAAACAAAGGAAAACAATCAGATCTGAGCTGAACAGGGTAAATCCTGAGGGAATTCTACAGTTATCAACCTTCTGCTGATGATTCCACTGGCTAGATCCAGTTGCCTTTGGTCCTTCTCCAACAACTAATGTGCCTTGGGATAATATGCACCTCATTAAAAACTTATCAGTAAATAGATACGCATTAGTAATAGATTATGTAGCACCAGCTACATAATACATTTGAGCTTCTATATAAAAATATGGAGTGAGTGCATCAAGTGAACCTGTCAGGGTGAAATGTGAGAAAAGAGGTTGGTACAATACTGATTTGCAAAGTCATGTGTAATCTAAGTGCATTCTGCAATCAGTCTCCAAACAGACCCTGGCCTAGAGGCACTTGCTGCCTTAGGCAAGGCATTCTGTGCTCAGTAGAGAGACTTCTGTTGACTGGGTGGGTGTTGGATCAGGCATTTCTGCACTGTAAAGAGACCAGTTACCTGCAGCTAACTAGGACATCAAGAGGCTGAGTGAGGTGGCTCATTCATTATGCCCACACAAGTACCAGCAACTGCTGGTTTGGAAAATTCACTGCTATAGGATGCAGCTGAATACAACATTTAATGAACACTGACGCTGGGCAGAACAACTCTAACAATGTTGAAACAATGCATCACTTTGCCATGAAGATACTCCCTAGTATCTTTCTTTAAAAATGTCTAAACAGCAAAAAAGGAAAATACTTTTATTTATTTAGCTATTCATACACAAACACACAACCACATATACACACACCAACACTGCAGAACGAGACATACTTTGATTTTGCTGCCTGCAGTGGTAGGACGGCCCTTCTTGTCCACTTGAAGATTTTCAGGAAACAGAGCCTTTATAAAAGGCCTAGGAAAAAATTTATAAAATAGAAATGGGTTGGCATAGAAAGACAATTCAATGCAGGCATGTCAAGGAATATGCTGTAAAAGTTGATAGTTGAGCATAATATAAATAGCTATTTCTATTAATCTTGAGTTATATCAAATCTGTTTTAAGATTAGTACTTTCCATGAGCCTCATTCCTCACAGAGAGCCCTTGCTATTTTATTGAGCATTGAAAGACATGACACCAGACTTCTAGAAGACCTGAAGAAATGCACTTAAAATATCTTTTTAAATATGCATCAATTAATTAAAATACATTACAAAAAAATGTTACTTTGTTTGTCAAAACAGTGCCTGTTCTGAGAGGATGCCAGAGCACTGATGGCCTTGCTCGAGGCCAAAACAAAGGCTGCCATTACAGCATTTGATTCTGACACTGCAGTGCCTCCCTTAGTCCAAGTTGTAGAAAATGAAGGTCAGGGTAATGAAGTGCTGCTGCTCTACTGCAGCCATGGGTTATTTGCACTGTTACACAAAGGAGGTCACCAGGTGCAAAGCAGAGAAGTCAGGCCCTCTGCATCCCTCCGAACCACCACGGCATTCCTGGCTTGAAGCAAGTTTTGCTTACGTACAAATCACTGCTCTGCATGAGTTCAATCAAGTCCATGAAAAGAACATCCCGATTTCTCTCGCAGAATCCATCCATATCATAAGATACCTGGGCCAAGGTGGAAATTGATTGTTTGTGGTAAGTCGAGAACCCAATAATTAAAGAAAATTTAAATTCTGTCCTCATCAGTTGCTGTTCTGTACTTTTTGATTAGTCTGGTAAAACTTAGACACTACAATGAGCACTAAATCCTGGCATGTATTACTAAACTTTTTCACAGCAAACAAAGAAGTTTCATCCTTATATAAAAATTCAGTTTAAAGTCAAATTTAAAAAAACATATGGAATTAGTGAATGTAATATGACAAGTGAATTTAATACCAAATTTTACTAAGAAAAATTTTTGCATAGTAAGGATTTACTGTTATTAACTGCAGGAAACCATGAATACTGTGAGAAATAAACCCAAACAAGATAGAACTGTACATTATATTCCCAGTTTTATTGGTGTATCATCACTTAAACAATTTTTATATTAAAAAAATTATGAATTCTGTAAAATTTACTGCTACTGTAATAAACAAATGAGATTACAATTAATGAAAGTCATGGGGCACTCATTAATTACATTTAAGTTCTGGTTCTGAGAGCAGCAAGGCCCTGACTCCTCTCTCCAGCAAGGGCCCTTTGTTATGGCATTTTTGGCCTAAGCTCCCTGCACTGAGGGGGGACAGAGTCTCCTGAGACAATCTGGCTGTGTGAAACCAAGCCAGCCCTCTGCAGGGCTTCCCCTTCCTCTCACGATTGTTCTCCTTCTTCATAAGCACATTACAGAGAAGTCAGTGATGATTTCCCACATTACCTTTCCAGCATAATGATGGATGATAAAGCCCTGGTTCCAGCTGTTGAAATGTTCATGAGTCCCAATCTGCATCTGGAGTTTCTGAAGCAGTGTCTGGTCAGCTCCTTCTCCCACCGCGTGCATCGTGGCGCACACGTCATCTAAAATGCTCATAATCCCTGGGGGATTCTAACGTGTTGGGGAACAGGAACAGCAGCACAAGTGAGGAAGAAAAAAATTATGATGCCAGTTTTTTCTCCCCAAACAAAAAATCGTCTTTGCTACAAAAACACTAAAGCAGAGTCAGGAAGGATTTCCCTCCAGTCAACTGAGATTAACTTTTACAGCAATATGCAAATTGTTTAAGGAGAGATGACATTTCATGGGATGACAGTGACAGTGGGAAATGATGGAGGAAACAGTGATTACTGCTGAAAAAAAATCCATTAGCAAAACCACCAAAACACTCAACATTTGTTTAAAGTTTCTTTCCTCATTCCACCAAAAAGTAAATTCATGTCTGAGGAAAGTATTTAAGTGCACATGCTGTAGTCTGACTAACTTAGAGCTAAATATCTGAGACTGGGAGGGAAATCTTATTCTCTCTTTCTAGTTATCCTCATACAGACAGGACATGGGCAAAATCTGATGTGCATTTAAACTCAAGTCACCACAATCTTTGAACTACTGTTCTGGCCTCCATGAAGAACTATCTGAAAAACATCCTACTTCTGACCTAAAGGACAACTCAATGTTGTTGTCACCCCAAAACAGAACATAAAGACTTGAAACTGCAGAACAGTCTGTGGAGCAAAACCACAAATTTTTTTTTGTCTACAATACTGTCTCTTCACTTCTTTCTGTTTAATTTGCAACAGCACCTCAAAGGAAAGGTGGTGCTGTAGCTTCCCCAGACTGAATTACATCTCCAGGGACACAAAGAACATTATCTGATGCACAGTATGTCAGTAAAGTCATGATAAATTTAGGCAGATACAATTTTTTTTTCCAATACTGTTTTTTCAGTCACATGGCAATCATGCTATGGTATAGCTCTGTTTTTGGATGGTATCTTACATGACATCTTAGAGCTCCTATAAGACATCTTATGTAAGATCTATATATAGACTTAGTATGACTCAGTAACTGAACAACAGTATTTGCATTTTTCTATGAACCTTCTTTAGAGAAAAAGCAGTTGCCCGAAGATTTAAGAGAAAAAAAAAATCTTTTCTCCACCTGTTTGTTTTAAATACTTACCACTTTGTTCTCTATAAGGTCACACACTATTTTGTTGTTAAAGTATTCTATTGGTGTCCATCTAATCCCTTCTTGCACATATTCTTCCTGTTAAGTAAAAAGAAAAAGATGCAAACATTCCTTTGCACTGTAGATGTAGCACTAGATTTACAACAAACTCCACAGACACAAACTCTGCACTACTCATGTTCAGGAAGACTTGCCAAACATATGACTGGGTGGAGGTGGGAGAAATGACCCTACTGATAGTTAAATCCAGCTCTCTGCTGCCTAAAAGATGAATTGGAATCCTACTCTGTTCTCCCCACACATTCCTTTGTCATTCACAGCCCTTCCCTGGCTACTGACAACAGCAGGAAGATTTCAACAGTGCTTTTATTGTCAAAGCACTTCGCAAATAGTAACAAAATTACTTTTACAGTACCTTGACGTGCACCTAAGCATCCACATCCTGACCTATTTTAAAAATTAAGCTTGTGAGGTGCACATTGAGGATTAGATCCCCAAGACAACACATTTGGAAATGCATATGAAATGAAGACACAGCTTTTTATTTCTGTATGCAATTACTGCATCCATAAAGACACCTAGAGAATGACTGGGAAAAAATCCATATTAAAATTTTATTGAATTGACCCAGTCAGTTGCACATATGAGGGCTCAGTAGACACTTTGCAGGTCACTCATGCACTCAGTGCCATGACTGGGCACTTTCCCACAAAGGCAATTGTATCTGGGCATTCCTGAAAACACTGTCCCAAAACTGGTGCCAGCCCTGAGCTCACGCTGCACACAGGGCTCCTGTCTCAGCTGCATCCTGTCTGCCCTCCCATGCAGAAACAAAAAGAAGTGAGATTTGGCAGTAAGACTGTGAGCAGAGAACTGAAAATACTTTCACAAGTATTTTTGCATTTCTATGATCTATTCCATTTTTACATGCACACACACATATGCATACATAAATATATATATTTAAAAAATAAAAAAGGTGTGGAGGAAATTAAGGAAAGTATCCCCAATGAAATGTGTGTCATGCTCAAGGGAAGCCCAGGGATGGAGCGAGGCTGCAGCTTTCCCTCCCTGCCCATGAGTCAGACTCTGCAGCAAGCCTGGGCACAGTCATATGACTGCATCAGCACACCGTGGGGTGGACTGGCTTCTGCACCACTCCATAAGAGAACAAATGCCTGCAGCTGATGTCATTTATAGTTTTAGGGTCAGCCAACAACAAAGGTTGTTTTCTTTCCCTTTGTCTTGCTTAACAAGGTATATTTTACTGTTAACAGATGATGAAACCTCGATTTTTCCACCAGTTGAAAAAGGAACAGCTCATTTGTGAATTCCAAAGTAATAAAAGTCTAGTTACCTGCTCTGCCTTCAGTGTCAGTTCAATAAAAATCTGCTGCAGTTTTTCATTTACAAAGTTGATGCAGAACTGTTCAAAACCATTTTTCTACAGAAAAGGAAACAATGTAAAAATTAGTCTCCTGCCTTATGTACAATAATTTTTAGTTCTTAGGCTGGCAATAAGCTTCAAAGAAACACTGTCAGTGATAGATGGGTTGCTGACTTTATAGACATTTTGTGTAATCTCAGATTTTTCTTTTAAGATCAATGACTTTGTTTGAAGTTCCTTCAATACCTCGTGTTTATTAAGTGAGACATTACCAGTCAGATCACAATGTCCAGGAAGCTAGGGTTGGGATTTTTTTGCTTTTATTCTGGCTATAGGATCTGTGCTTTTTTTTCTGGTTTAAATTTTTTCCCCTCTAAATTACAAAAAAAATTCTCCTAGGTCAGATCTGCTCAAACCCCAAGTATTTGCATTGCCATACCTGAAATATTTCAAAGCCATAAATATCAAGGACACCAATGTTATATTCTTCGTGGTCCTTCTCCATAGCCTTATTAATAGACTAACAAAACAGAAACAAAACATAAAAGTGTAGTTTATACATTTAAAATAGATCAATATTCTTAAATATTTAAATTCTCTAAAAAGAATATATTTGAATTGAATACAAATATCCATAATAGGTTATTTTGCTTTCAGTTTTTAATAAAGGGTTACTAACAGTTAGGAAATGAACGGTATGTTATCCTTTTTTCCAGGTCAGTGAGCCTTTGGATCTACTATCTATAAAAATCTTTCCCCTTCACTGTAATTGGCTCAGTTAAATAAAAGGAGCCAACAGAAAAAGAACAGCTTGAAGTGTGACACTTGATGAATTTCGCAGAGGGTGCACTGAATCTCTTCACCTCACTCTGCGTTCCCCTCCTGTGCAGCATCAGTGCTGGTACAGGCATAGGGTGGGACGGCAGGGCTGGTGTGGGGAGGGAAGCTCTGGGTCACTGCAGTGTCGCCCTGGCACTGAGGAGATCCCTGCTGCATCAAGGGCATCTGGGGCTCCCAGCCCAGCCCAGGGTCTCACCCTGAACAAGAGAGCACCTTGGCACAGAGAATGGAATTTGGCCACTGGCTCCACTGCCACATCTGGCTACTGAAGGAGCTCTTTGCAGGGAAGTGGGATCAGAGAGCAGGGGACCATAACCAAATAATTGTGCTCAGCTACAAAGGAGGAAGCCAAACTCAGAGAAGTATAGCTGCTGACAGGAAGGAGAAGGTCAGGATCCCATAGGGGACAGTTATGGCACGAGCCTGAAAGCACAGCTCATGTCAGAGTCAGTGCCCTGTGTTTGGTATCCATGGTCACACTCCCACTGCGCTGGGCAAGGAACATTCCTAGTGCTCTTGAACTTCTTTTGCTACTTCTATAGAATCAAACAAATCCAACTTACATCCACCAAGTAATCAAAAACACGGGAATGAAGGGCCTTGGCCAGTGCATCCCTGGTGTAGCAGGCTTGTTCCACATTTAGTGTGACATTGATGGACTCAGATTTGCCTCCCCACTTGCTGTCCATCTGTCTGCTGGTCAGTTTTTCCTTTAGGCGGTCCTGGTTAATTCCCAGGAGAAAAGCAGGGAAAGCTAAAACTGCAAGAAAGATCAGGCTTGCTGGATTATGACTTGCAGACTAAATACAGAACAAAGAAAAAAATTAACTGTATCTCAAATAACAATAAAACTCATGGGGTGTGCAGCTTAAAAAGGAAAAGAGGAGTGATTTACGCCTTCAAAATTTCCCTATGCTCCTCAAGGACATCTTCAACTCTCTACTTACATGGATTTCAATTAAGATAAAACACCTTGAAGTAAAATACTCAACTACTTCTGTACCTTCAGTCCTTCAAACATGTGAGCTGCCACAGGACATAGTTTTGAACTGTGTGGTTCAAACAAATCACTCTTGGAGGAGATGGAAATAAAATCTAGAGCTCACACATGAAATAAAATTGACATCATTGAAAATTCTTTGTAAAAACATTAAATGTTTAAAATATAATAAAAAATAGGCTACCTGCTTCATAATATCCTTTCCCTTTCCTCTTGGAAGTTAGGACATTGCAAAAAGTTTTCAATTACCTTGCCTTTTACTTTTTAATCCCTTTTTCTGTAAGTACTTTGCCAATTCTGTTTCCCCTTGTTTAAAAAAAAAAAGCACAAAAATACATCTGTGCAATAAGCAGCCCCAGGTTTTGCATTCTCTGCACTCTCAGCACGATGCAGATGTTACTGCAGGTGTCACACACCCGAAGGAGTGGAAAAACAGAAGTGTCTTGAAAGCAAATGGAAACAGCTCCCACGAAAAACTCTTGGAGCTGGTATTGCACCTCCTTTAAACCACATAATCCTCTAACAGTGTTTCCTCCATATTCCATTGGTTTCAGATCTACTTTACTGGTGTGAGGAAGATGTAAAATAATCACTAAGGGAGCAGCCACTTGCACTTTACACATGTGTAATGTCACAGCATGACTTCACTAAAACCTTTAGTACATTATTCCAAAAGTACTTTTAAAATTGAAAATAACCACCAGCTTTCTGAAATATGATTTATTACCATCAGCAAACTGATTAAATTTACTCTGCGGTACCAGGAATTACAAAATCAAAGTCAAGTCACTGGCAACATCTCTGGTAATTCAGAGAACTCAGGTTGAAGAGCACATGAAAAAGTCAATCATTATATGCTTCAAAATGGGAAAGAATGTAGACAATTACAGACCAAATATGCTCTCATATACTGCGAGATGCCAGGAAAAATGCTTAACCAATACTACCGGTAAGAATTTATGAAGACAGTCCAATGGCAAGAAACACCATGCAGAGCTCAGAAACTCTCCCTTCCCAGTGCTAATGATTTACTGTAAGGGAAGAGTAGCTGGCCAGCACTTGATACAACTCCACATTCTTAAGATGCCTGACTGTTTTCCCTAGTTAGGGACCATAAAGTTAGAGTCTGGAAATTATTATAAAGCAGGATATGCATGTAATTGAAAAAAATTATCCTCAAAGAGTCATCAGTAGCATTCAGTGGAATAGTTTTAAATACTCTCTGTGAAGGAAAGCTGAAAAGACTGCGGTCACTTCATGGGCTTCCAGGAAGTGAAAAACAACCCTTTCAATACAATGCAAGTGTAAAGAGGGATGGTTTAAATTCTTTTCTACTTCCAAGAGAGTAGTACTAGCATTTGCCATGATTTGTAACATGGAAGATGTCCACTAAATAAGAACTTTTTTCATCTAATAATATAATCAAGAACTAGAGCAGACAGCAATCACTGGCAGTTTTAAAGATACATTTGTCTAAAGGTCTGTCAAGAATGGTCTGTACAGATTTGATTCTGACTCAGAGCAAGAGAGTAGAGTTTTGGTGTCCTAAAGAATGGCCTTGGCATGTTTTTCTGCAATTGGCTGTATAACAACAAGAACACTATTGACCAAATTCTTCAAACATTTTATTATTTCAGGTTTATGCAAAACAGGACTGACCACTGGTCATTCCATGTGCTTTATCTTTTGTGGCTGTGCAGGCTATAAATGCTTTACTATTCAGTTGGCTAGGACAAACAGTAAACTGGGGGGAGGACTAATGGAAAAGACAAATGAGCCCAACTTTCTCTTCATAATGCAGAAACTGCACTAGACATGGCTATTTCTTCTCTGGCTTCTTTAAAATCAGCATATTTATGTGTAAGTTCAATATTCATTGTACCTTCTAATTTCTTCCCATGTATTATTCATACACAATTTCTATATTTGCATCCCAGTGAGCAGGAGAAATGGTGGACGTGGCTCATCATAGAAATACATTCAATGATTTATTTTCAATCCATGTCTTTGCTATTTGTTATTTTGATGCAACTCACTCTGTATCCATCTCGTATGGCTTTTAGATGCCTTGATTTCATTGAAAGATTTAACACTGTGATTTAAATCAAAGCACAGTAACTCATTTGGAATCAAAAGGCATACAAACACAATGCCACAAAAATGTTTTCAGTTCACTTAATTTCTTCATCTGAGAGACTAGTAAGGTTAAAAAGTTGTAATTTTTATTTCCCAATTTTTTAAAGCAAATAGCAGGACAGTAGTAATACAATTGAATGTGAAGTTGGCTGCACAAGATAGACTAGTTATGAATAAAGTATCTAAAGCTAAACAAATGCAATTTTCCTAAACATAAGACCCATTCTGAACTAAGGTACTATTACATACATTGTGCTTATCCATTCAGTCTTTAAACTAGCAAAGCAGCACAAATCCACATTAGATGCAAGGTATAAATCACAAGAGAAACACTTAGAACTCAAGGTCCATTAACATTCTAACACCTTGCTGCTGTGGGCCTAGCTGCTACAGAACAGCAGCACATGCTGAGGTATGCAAGGAAGGGACACTGGGAAAGGGAACTGTAAAGAAATAGTTACTCAGTAGCTGTACCTAACAGTGAGGTAGCAGCTGAGCAATTTGAGACTGGAAACAGAACTGTATAATGTAAATTCTGCCTTTCATTCAGCTCTGGACCCCTGTTCACAAGGCACATGGACACACCTGTATGGATGCCTGGGCACCAGCTATGTCCTGAGCCCAGGGACACCCACAGCTGGGAGCTGCTTCCACAGGACAGTGAGGCCACACAAACCACATCACAAACAGGGGTTTTTATGAATGTGTGCTGATGCACTGAAAGAAGCAGAGTTCAAGCCCTTCTTACAGTGTCTATTATTTTACATTCAAAGGTTGGAACAAGATTTCTAAATTCAAAATCACACTCCTGTTAAGTCAGTGGCCTTTAACAAGACAGAAGAGGGGCCTCAGCACCTGGTTTTGGCAGAGACTCTCAACTGGCAGCCTCAGGCTCTATGAAACGATGCTCTGTTTGGATAAGCAGCTCTAAATTGCAGTTCACCTTCTGCCATCTGGGCTGCAGCCCACTGCTGCTCCTGTAACAGTTTCCAGAGGTACTTACACTCCTCACTCTCCACTCCTGCATAGTTGCCAACTTCTTTGAAGCTGATGTTTCCCAAATGCAATATTCCTGCCACTATCTGCAGCACCAATGCCTGCTCCTCTGCAAAGATCCCAATCACACTCATTGCGTGCTGGGAAGAAAAAGAAACAAACTTGCTCAGTCAAAGACTCTTGTCTTAGGGGTCCTTTTAAAATTCTGGTGAGAAAAAGTAGAGTTATTCAAAGCAGTTCAGATTCCTAAGGCAACCAAATTTCATTACAGCTGCAATGAAGTTCACAGGGTACCATATGTCCTACTTCAGCATTTCTGTATTTTTTAAAATTAAATACAGAAGCATCTGTACTATTTAGAGGATGCATTAACAAAATGAATTCTGGAAAAAAAAAACTTTTTAAAAAACAAACACCTGCTTTTAAGTGTCACACTAAATAGTTTCATTGCAAACTGGGAAAAAATGAACCTAAGAGACAATGATTTTGTTCCTTTACACAGACAGTTTATCCACCAAGACCAAGAATTCTGAAGCTGTACTGAATGACTCTAGAAAGCAGCCCAGTGTCTGGCTTAGGCTGTGCATTTCATCCATTTACTACAAAATAATCCACAGCACCCCTGGGTTTTGGAGTTCAGAGTACATGGTAACATACAGAATATCTTCTCAACTGACTGTTTTTCTAAAATACCAAATAAGCTCCAATAAAACAGTAACAATTATTTTGGTAGGCCTTTAAATGTGCAACATAAATAAATGTGTTAATACACCTACTTTAAATAGTAAATTACTAAAAACGGGACACCAGCAGCTGGCAGGTCACAAAATGAACTGGCAACAGCACTGGACAAAAATCCCTGATCTGTGCTTTCACACTCCCTTTCTCCAGCTTTTCAGCTGTACTGTTTTAAGTAAGCATGAAATGTCAGCCAGCACTGGGAATTCAGCTAAAGCAGAGCACTCTTTTATATTTTCTTCTAATTCAAGTTGCGCACTGTGTTTGCATTTTCACACTTTTCATACCACAGAACATCTGCACAAATTACATTTCATTAAATCTGCACTTTTCTGAAAAAGAACAAACTGTAAAACAAAACACCTTTCTACAAAAACTATCTATCTTCAGGATAACATACCCCCTCCTCAGGGCAAAATCCAACTAGAGTAAGTCATGTCTACAATAATTATTCATTCCCACATTAACAGATCAGTGTCTTTGCTACAAATGAAAGGTGAAATGAACTTACATCCACCACTATGCAGTGGTAAATCATACAGTGAAGAACTCACCAGTGTTTCTTGAAAATCTGATTTGTCATCGATGTCATCGACTTTGTAGGACCCAGAGAGACTCAGATAGTAATAGTAGTCCATGCTGGTAATGCCAAGGCTGCTTTTTTGTTCTGAGGAGGCCCCTTCAATTAGCTGCAGAATAAAAACCTCCTAATTAGGTATCATTCAACAATCTTCAGTAGAGTTCAGGCGGGTCAGAAACAGGTGACTGAGCCTGAAATTACTGAGGGAAAGATGGCTGATGCTGTGCCAAGGATGTATCCTTCCTATCTTCTGGTAACTCTTTAATCCAAAAGACCAGCTTCTCCATCCCATTCCCATGAATGGTTTGGTTCTAATAAATAAATAACTAAAAATGTGTTGACTTGAATGCCTTCCATTATCTTTACCTCAAAGAAAAGGCAAAGTGGGCTTTTCAATCTGCAAGGTATTCCCTAAATCCCCAGGAGCAACGTTTTCCACACCCGATGCAAGGCAGGCAGAGTTGAAAGCACATTCAGAAAGCATCATCTGTGACTCTCACTGTGAGGACAAGCACCTTTCATGCTCCTCAGAGCCATGCCAAGGCCACACAGTCATGCACAGACATGGCTGCAACAGGGAGGAAAAAACTAACCTCAAAGCAGAGCCATCAAAACCCCAATGTCTCTTAACTCTTGTGTCAAAAACCCTCTAAAAGCCACAGGAAAATCAGCAGGACTGTCCGTATTCCTCAGAAGAGGAGAACACGGCTCCTAGAGCAAGTCCAGCTCCAACTCAGCTTTCCATCCTGGTCATGGCACCTCAACTTTATGTAAAGCTGGCTACAGACACTTCCAGTGCCCTGTCTTGGCCCTAGTTTTGTAGAGCTTGGTCAGCAGCACTCCAGCAGGTGAGGACCATGCACATCAAGGACCAGTGAAGACCAGCAAAGTCTTTTCAAACACAAAAAATGGGGACACTTTGATGATTCAACCAAGAGTATTATCATAAATGTCCCAGAAAAGTTAACTGTGAATCAAATCTCTCTTTCACAGGAAGTATAAATATATATGTAAACTGGCCTCTCTCTTTATATATAGGCAAGTTCAAAAAGAAATCTGCTGAAAAGTTCTCATTTCCTATTATACTCTCCTAGACTTTTTCATATGGGAGTTCACAATGCATTTCCAAGCAAGCCTTTGAAACACCGCAGTATTTTGTTCTGGAGCTGAGAGGCAGCCAGGTGGGTCTATGGCAGATGGTGTCTCACCATGCTGTCGAGCTCCCCAGCAGAGAGCAGGTTACCTTTGCAGTGTGCACTCAAATCTCACTGCTTTGAGAATAACTTTTCAATCGAAAGCAAAAACAGGTCCTAGACATTTTACATAACTCAAAAAGAACTTAGACGCTTCTGACCTGGTAAAAAATGTGAAAACTCCTCTCTCCAGGATTCCTCATTACAACTCGAGATTTTTCCAGTAGGAAGTTGGAGATTTTCCCTCCATCTGGTTCTCCACCTGGGCTAAACTGTATTTCAAAGTATTTCCCCTGCAATAAATAATTCAAGCTGTTAAATGATTAGTAAATGCAAACTCAAAATCATGCACTTGTACTGTATCCAAGCAAGGTTATGAGGATATTTCACCTTTATGGAATGCAGAGACAAAGCTGCCTCAAGGTACAACCTAAACTCTTGAAGCATCACATGTCTTTTTGTCTGCATTTCTACAGCTCGACATTAACACATCACATGTTAATGCAAATGTACAGAGATCAGTGGCTTCTCTTCACTGCTGAGACTCTTGCTTAGTATAAAGGAAACCACAAGGCTCACCTACACAGCAAGTCACTTCAACAGCTTTACTACCTACAGCAAACTGTTCTGCTTGGAAGCAAAGCAAAGTCATGACCTCTTGCTTTCAGGGAGACATTATTTGCATTAACCCACATGTTACCAAGGAATACTCAAATTTTAAACCGTATGTGTAATTTTTTAAAATGGAACCTGTAGTGAGCAGTCATTTCATGAGATTATCTTGACCCTTCTGGAATGACAGACTGAAGGTAATTCCTGCCTACTGCCTCTATATATTAGTAAAGGCTGCAGCCCTGATACTTCAAAACCTGTAACCAGTACATACAGAGAAAGAAATGCACAACCTGTACAGTATGAAAAAGAAGCCTCTGACATATACTGTGGTTGTTTTAAAATACACTTTGTATCTTATTCAGATTTACCTCACCTGTAGTAAATTTATATTATACCCCTCGACAATGTCTCTGTAACAGCACAGAAATTGGAAGAGAAAGGTCAGCTCTAAGGTAGAGGGACTTACAAATCTGCTGGAGTTGTTGTTCCGTACAGTTTTTGCATTCCCAAAGGCCTCCAGTAAAGGGTTGGATTGTAGAATAATATCTTTAACATGCTAAAATTTTAGGAAACAAAAGAAATACAAATTCAGAAAGAGACATTTTTAAAGTTCTCACAGATTTTCTAAAAAAATCCCATGACATATAAATCATATATTAAAAAGGCAAGAAATCCTGCATCTGTAAAAAAATTCTCTTGATCAGACAAGGAATAGAATCCAAACTTTTTTTTTTTTTTTTTGAGGGCTTTTAGCTCCTATTTTTTAAGTAAAATCCTGCAGAATTAAACAAAATGCCTGAGGCTAAAACCTGGTTCTTCTGTTCATTGTTCTGCCAAGCAATACAGCAAATAAACTGATCTATTTTTCCATCATTTTCATTTTAAACCACGCTTACACATGAGCACTGAAATCTTTTGTGGGGTCTGGAACCACAAATAATGAAGTCAGAGCAGCATAAAATTTAGGAATCTGCAAGTGCTTGAGAAATCTGTTTTGGGATCACAGATAATGCTATCCACTTATCTTAGAAAGCAATGTAACATGTTACTGTTGTCTCTTTATCTGGTCCTGGGAGCTGGAAACAGGAAGAAGACATCAGCTTTGGGAAAAATACAATGCATGCTGGGTTGTGAAAAGAAAATGGAATTTTATTTCAAAATAAATGCTTAAGGCAACTTACCAACCTCATCAACTCTAACTCTGTAATTACTGAGAGTATTTTTTAGTTTTGTACAAAAAGTTGAAATCTTTTAAACAAAACAAAATATTTACTTATAAAGTATGGTTACATTTATTGCAAAAATAACACAATGCATTCTCTCTCTGGATCTGATCTAGTTACTGAGTTATTCCCTGCAATGTTCCTGGTATCACTGTTGTGCAAAACCACGCAGAAAGAACACACTCAACATCAGAGACTGCAATAAAGCAAAAATTACAGTAAGCACTCAACAGCAGCAGACTGGTAAAAGCAGCCACTACCTACCACTGCCTGTCAGTGAAGGAATGACACTGTAATGTCATTAAGGGAATTTTTATGGCTATTTAACTCAATTAGCTTCAGTTCATAGGTAGAACAGACATCAACAATATAGTTACTAACAAAAGCAACCATTTGTTCTTTCAGGCAGCTTTCACATACCCTACTTTTGCCTAGATAAGCTCATAAAACAAAATGATGTTCTTTGTGTGCCTCTTTGATGTATACACACAAATTAGAAATTTAAAGGAAGCAAGAGAAACCCAAAACGCCCGTTCAGTTTTCAATAAAGTGCCAACATAGAAGGAAAAAACCACACACCCACTAACAAGGATTGATTGTTGTTCTTAATCTGGTTTAGAACAATTAAAGTACCTCTTACCACTTAGCTAAAAAAAAAAAAAACAAACCAGAAAAACCCCTAGCAGGTAGATGCAATCAGCATAAGAGCTGCAGCACCTGGAGCAGAGCTGATTCCAGCCCTGAGGCTGTCCCTGCCCTGGCTCCCTGCATCCTGCAGGTGAGAAAAGATGCCCAGCCCAGGGCTCCCTGCTTTGGGGCCCACGTGTTTCTGGCTGCCCATCCCCAGGTTAGCCAGGTTAAAAGTGCCTCTCACCTGACAGTGTCTGCCACAATAGCCTTTGCCATTCTACCTCTGAAGTGAGTCTTTAGACTAAGCTTATACTTCAGCATTACTCTGTATCAACTCACCTGTACTTTAGGGCCACCTCCTGAAATTTTGGAGATATAACTCATGATATATTTAGCAGCTACAGTCTTTCCAGCACCACTTTCCCCACTATAAAAAAAGAAACACAAAAATGTACATGTTAGTTTTTAAGTAACTCTACAATGGGGTAATTTGAAGTTCATCTCATCTAACCAAGGTGAGGTACCTTAATTATATACACCACATACACACTGGGGTAACCAGGTAATACACACTGACAGTGTGGTAGCATCGTACTTGGATATGTTTGTGAACACAGAACTCTGAATACACCCCCTTGCATGGACACCAGAACCTCTGTGAGACTCCAAGGTCAAAACAGTACATACATTGAGAAACTTCTACTTCAACCAAGATGCTTGAAAGAGAATATATGTGTTTAAAAACTCAATTCCCATCTAAATTTAGAGGGATTTCAGGTCTTGACATAAAAACTAATTTGAAAATCTGAGCTGTGCATGCCATGCCAGATACCTACTTCATTTTAGTAGTTTTCTGGTTTAGGTGTTCCTGAATAAAATAATGAGGCATTATTAATCACATCCTGAATGACGGAAGAACTACCTTCCTGTTCCTATGCCTCTTGACAGAGGGTACAAGGAGTCTTAATATCCCATACTAGCTCTCACAATTCCTTCCTTCCTTTACAATATTTCGCTTCAGTGGTGAATGGTGTTAACAACATCAGCAGCTTTGCCTTCTGGCAATCAGCAAGTTTCTCAAGAAGGAGAGAAGACTGACACACCAGACAATCCAACCTCCCTTTTTGTCCCTTAAAGCAACTTCATTTTGACCGAATTCCTACAAACTTAGTAAACCTTGGTGCAAGTCAGCTCTGACCTTAATGCATGTCCCATGACTTGGACAACTACACCAAAGCAAAAAGACCAAGGCACAGATGTTAGTTCAATGTCACAAAAAGAGCTAAATTAGTTTTCTCTTTTGTGAGAATCTGTGCTATCTTTAAACTCCTGAATAATTTCAGTGAATGCTGTTGACTCTTCTATCCTGCGCCCACTTGTTCCTGGACACGGATCAAATGCTCATCTTTTCCTGCACAAATTTTAGCTACATCTGCCAAAGAAACATCAGCATGTCCTGCACAGGAAGGGACTTGCAGAGAATGAACAACTCAGAGCTCCTTATCAGCATGACTAATAGAGACATTTTTAAAGGTTTCATTCTGAAAAAACTCCCCAAACCGCCAAGCTGCAAATGTAATTTTATATCTTTAAAGCTTCCAAACACTACAGAAACACTAAAAGGCTTTTATAAATTATTTTCCAAGAAATGTTTTTGTGCTTTTGTCTTCTCCTGACTAGTTTTACAGATCAAACTGAGAACTTGAAAAGGTGAAAAAGTACTTAATTGAGCATCCATCTGTGGAGCACAGACCACGATTATTATTATTCTTTTCAGTCACCTTTCCCCAACAACCAAGAAAGCCTGTATTACTGACATCTACTACATTCACAGGGACAGACTTTGATGAATGGCAAACTGCTTTGAGAAGTTCAAACCATGAACAGTTCAATAATTAAAATAACATTTCTTCAAAACCTGCTGGCAGTAAATTTGTTCTTCCTGTTGTACAACCAGACAAACCAACTGAAACTGAATCATACTCTGAGCTTACAAACTGCAGTTTTCAACTGAGTACAGGGGAGGATCCAGGGCCATACACTGAATGAATTCGATCAGGTATTTTTCAGCACACAGTAAAAATGTAACACATTTCTGTAAGATTTTCTTCAATGCATCCATTATCCTTCTCCTCCTTGCTCAGATTAAGTGGAGTATTTTTTTACTCCATAGTGTGTCACAGAACTGACCTGGAGCAATAAAGCTCCATTTTATTGTTAGTCTCTGTTTCAATATAAGTGGTCCTTCCTAGTAAATTAATTTGGCCAAAAGATTGCCTTCCAGAGCTTACTTCAGATTTATGCATGCACATACTGCTTTTCAGTTTTATGTTTTTATTGATCAAAGACCAGCAAATTGCTCCAATTAAGCTAGAATAAAACAAGAAGATGCATAATTTATGAACCAAAGCAGCTTTATCTGATGGGATGGTATCCTGCCCCCAGTAAAGCTCAGGTATTCAAATGGAACACAGAAATTGGGGCATTCCTGCCAAATGGTTCTCATGCAGCTTCTTTGTATAAATCTGACTGCTGTGCTGCTATTAAAACTATTTTAAGAAGATGCAAGAATAATCTAACTTGGTAGTTTGAAGTATGTTGGAAGTACGGAGGTTGTGAAAGCCTGAAAAAAAATCTTAAAATGTCTTACAGTGGATTGTGGTATTGACAATTTTCTCAGAGACTTTTCTTGCTAAAAGTAAAACTATCACATAGCCTCAGTCACTAACAAAAATCACAACGTTCTGAAAGATGTATTGTTTCTTCTAGCACAATTTGCCACTTCAGAAAAATGACATTTTCTACAACAAAGTCAATTAATGCTTAGCTGAAATCAGAATAAGACTACAAATGCAGAAGGATGTTTTTTTGCTCCTTGCTTCCTTCCCAGGGGAAATAATCAGCGATTACAGAAGCAAGATCCGATACACAGCATCATCCTTCTCTCTAAAATTAATTTTCTGAGGGACATTTAATATGGTATCCATGGCTGTAGAACAATACAAGTGATGCTTATCTACATTGCCATGATAATTCAGAAATTTTCATACCAAATATTTACAAAGAACTCTTCGATCTGCCAGTAAAGAACACTGTACGTGTAAAATACTCTGATGTGTTTGGATAAGCTTTTTAGTTTGTTTACAAAGAAAATTTACCTTCTGCAATTATGTTCAGAGAAACCTCACTAGCATGACTTCAGTGAAATCTTTTTCCCTTCTGAATCAGAGCTTTAACCTAACTTTTCTTACTGGGTTAGACTTATGTTTCTACCACTTCCTCATTAAATTTCAACCATATTTCCAGTCAGGTTCTCTACAGACACTCAGGAATGATCAGTCATCTGAGTCTTCTGGAAAGCTGAGATACAGAAGCCAACTAGAAATCTCATACTAAATTTTGAGCTTAATAGATTTAAATAGACATGAGCTGTTCACTAAAAGCTGTTGGGGTAAATGATCTTTTCATTAACACATATTTACAGTATATAAGATGTATTGTCTTTTTAGATATACAGTCATCACACACTGCTTTCCTGGACTCAAATGTCACCACACAAATGCAAAATGTAAACTGAAACTACAAACAAGAAAAATTGCTTTGAAGCAACGGCATTATCTCCTGGCAGGGATCACAGAATCAAAGTGAAAATAAACTCCTCAGCTTTACAGAAAGGTAAAAGCTTAACAACACTCTGAAGAAATGCATTTATTGCTACATAATAGAAAAATGCTAATCATAACCTCCGGTCTCTTAATTAAAGGACAGCGATAGCCCAAAAGGAATTGAAAGCCACGAGACAATCCTTCATAATTAAAATCTTGACTGCACAACTCCTGGTTGATAGCCTGGAAGGGCTGCCATGTCACATGGGGGAGAAATGTCAACAGTCTGTTTTAATTGCCACCGATGAGCTTAGCTCAAGAGAGGTCTAAATTAAATATCATACCTCAGTAAAACATGAGCTTAATGAGAAATAAAGTCCAGCTTAGCTGTGTTAGCCCTGTGAGTGAACTTCTGCCCATGCACACAGCCAGGGAATATCTGGGGGCTCGACTCCCTCTTCCCACCTAAGCATACCCTGCTCCTGGATTCAGCCCAGCCTGGAGGCAGCCCATGAATAACCCCATTGTTTATTTACTCTGCAGCAGCCATGCAAAGCAGCTCAGCTATGATTAGACATGTGCACATGTAATTTTCTTAACACATATGCAAATATGCTGAAATTACTCAGCTAATGAAAAAGCCTTCCCTGGCCTTGGAAAGGTTGTTTGGTAACAGTTTTTCTTTTAAAATTAGTATTATCATATGAAAAGAGATTATTTTTGGTTGCCACCTATCCAGCCTTTCCGAGAATTGCATTTTCTTTCGGATCTACTTTCCCAGTTCATTCACTGACTCTGGAAGAGGATGAGTTTTTCCAACAGTGTCTAAATGCATTTGGAATTAATGTCCAGGCAAAAGGGGTTCTGCCTACATTAGGAACCCTCCTTCACCTGCCTGGAAACACACATATAGTCTGTGGAAATGCATTTTTCCTCCCAGGTTTGGAGGCAGATGCCACAGGTGCCCAAAGCATACGGAGAGGGGACACAGCAGGTGTGCATCAGCCCCTTCCCCACCATCCTTGTGCGTCCATTCCAGAGGCTCCATATGAAACAGAAGCCAGACTTAGCCTTTGTGATCTGTGAATAGGTCCAGTCTACACCTTATTTCTTACCTTCTCTTTTTGCAAACCTTTCTTTAGGTGGAAATTTGCCATCTTGAGGAGGAAAAGGAAGGAAAAACCTGGGTACTAGCTGGTTCTGTTCCTTCTGTTCCACCAGGGATTTTCAGTGGAGTCACTACAAATTCAGACTAGTTACGAAGAAGAGAAGCAAGCAGCACCTCACTATAACCATACTGTTACCATCACTCATCTTGTGCAGGACAGATTTTTACAGCAAAAGCAATGTTTCACTGAAAAGAAAGGTTCATTTGGAGCTGCTTCTGCTCAGCAGCTTCTGTGGCACTGACAACAGACAGAGCTGTGTCTCAATTTTTTGAGAATCACCAGTTTAGGGGCAGAAACAGTAAAGCCCTTGGCAGCTATCACGTGAAACCAATGGAGTGGTAGCAGACACAAAGTTAGGCAGAATATTCATTTCACTCAAAAGCTGCAGCATCCTGGGAGCTGCCAGTCTGCAGCAATTTCAGTGCCTTCTGGTCCACACATTAAAATGTAAAGCAAGCAAACTCCAAGAGACTTCCTCCTAAAGCCAGCCCTGGTTGTTGGAAATAGTGATGGCATTAAGTCAGAAAATATAAGATGTATCTAAACAGTTTAAATCAAATATGGTCCAAAGGATTAAAATATCAACCAAACAATATAAATTTAGTGAGCAGCTGAGTTGATTTATTATTTATAAAAGTAATTTCTAGGTGTCCTAAAAAATCAAAAACCATGAGGAAAACGACTTTTAACTCTACTCTGCAGTTTCTACAGTGTCTGTAATAGGAGTATCAAAGGGAAAATGAATGTGTATAAAGGAAAAAAAGGTCTCTGAAATGTCCCTTGCAAATATGATCCTTCTTGTTTCAGTTTTGCAGTAGATTTCAATTAACTCCTGCAGTCTTTGACTGGGCTGTGCACACACTGAGAGAAGTTTCACTCTGCACATGCAAAATACACATTCCAAAGAGCATTCAAGTACATCATCCAGCATTCAAGTACAAGAATTGTCACATAAAATTAATACTCGAAGTCTGTATCCCAGCTCTGCATCTCAGCTCTCTCACTGTGACTCTCTGCATGCACTGCACTGTGGGGCATAGTACAGGATTAAAAAGCAGGGTTTTTAATCACGATCCACAACAGCTCAAAGATTCTCACTGTAAATTCAGCTTCATGTGAAACATCCCACTCTCTGGGATGCTACTTTGTGCCAAAAGCAAAATAAATCCCAATTTTACCCATTCCTAACAGGTCTCAGTTTGACTACGTGTGCCTAGTAAACTTCAGCACAGCAACAGGAATCAGTTTTCCAAAGAGAAAGACTGAGCTCAGGGAACAATTCAGCCATCCCAGTGACAGGCAGGAGAGCTCTGAGCTTCTTGTTTCCTATGCCACCAGGCTGTCCCAGGGGCCCAGGAGCAGGGAGGCCCTCCTTGGACACAGCAAACTGTTACCACCTGCTTGGCCTTCCCAGGTGTAAAATCCCTGCACAGCCCCTGAGAGGCCCTGCCCTGCTCTGGGTGCTCTGCACTGAAGCTCCCCAGTGGCCCTGGAAGAAGGGAAGTCAGAAGGGGCAGAGGGTACCAGCTGCAGGATGCTGCAGTTCTTGCTCTCCACACATTTTCTTTTATCATACAGCACCTATAAAACCCTTGATGAGAACAAAGTGTAAGTCTGGTCCCAAAATTCACTCTCACTGTCACTTAAATAATGCCTGTCATTTAAAAAGTTGAGTAATAATTCTACAGTGAATTCCATCACTTAATAATTAAAATAGACTAACAGTGAAGATTAAATTAATTTCCCAGTATCTCTCTGCTCTTTTTGTCTCTGAGTTAATGCAAGTAAAACTCCAAAAGGAACAATAGACCATGATAAATGCAGTCCATGTGGGATTGCTGGATTTAACAGTATCTCTGGTTGTACAGTTGTTAATCTAGCCCCCTCATGTAGTCATTCAAGCTGTTATAATTTTGGTTTTGGACAAGAAGCTGGCTGTGTGAGTAAGAGAGTTCTTGTGGTTAAGCTATCATCAGGATTTTACTGGAAAACAAAAAGGAGGGTCAGAAAATACTTAGCTATCCTAGAAAATCCCAAAATGTGAACATGAACAGAAGATTTTTAATGATATAATAAACTTTTCTGCTTCTTTAAGTTAAAACACTGTAAGAAAACAAATTACTTTTTACAAATATTTTTCTTACCTAATAATGACACACTGATTTTCTCTGTCAATAATCATGTTTCTGTACATGCTGTCTGCAAGAGCATAAATATGTGGTGGGTTTTCATACTGTGCCTAGGAGGGGAAATAAAGAGTAATTTTCCAAGACAGCAATAGAAAAAGCAGAAAGAGCAAAATAAATACATATCTAAATTGGAAGAGATATTTTCCTGGAAAAAAAAAATCTGAATAGCATTTTATAGTGAATTTTGCCCTAGAATTTTTTGGTACATTTAATAAAAACAAACCAAAGTCTCTGCACTTTGTTCTCTCATCCATACTTTTCTCCTAAACTATTGGAGACACCCTGTTCTAAAAATGGCCTCTGCATGAAATGCATTACTTGTCCAAAGGAAACTCAAACAATCTAAGCCTATCCCACCAGTGGTCATGTGCTAACAATGCTCTCCCTTGGCCAGCACTCAGAGCCTGGTGCCTCAGGTCCCATTTTCTTCCAGTGGCCCATTCTAACCCAACAGTTTCCCTGCGTGGACACACCCAACTCGAGCAGGAAATTGAATTTTAAGTCCCTAATGTTCTTGTGCTGACTCACTGCTCAAGCTGTATTTTCAAAAATGGCATCTAATTTTGGCACCTCAATTTTTTACTGTGCTTGTCCAGTTAGAGAGTTCTGAAATCACTGTCTCCAAATCCACAAATAGCCATTTTGTGCATATGACAGCTTAAAAACTGCCTTTGCAGGAGCAGGCACATGTCAAGGAGAGATACCTAATACGGATTAGAGGTAATCAATACAAGTATTTTCTTGAAATACTGATCTTACATTCCAGGGAGGTCAATTTGAAGACTAGGTCTATGGTAACAGCTACGTGCCAAGTTCTCCCAGGCTAACACAATGCTAGCAAAACCCAGAAACAAATGGTTCCAAGTGTTAAACTGTGTACAATAGTATTTCCAAGCCCTGGAATACTACACTATATTTTAGACTGCTTTACTTACTGCTCCTTGGTACATTTCAATTTCCTTTTCCCCAAAATATGGCATTTGCTTGAAGGGATTCACAGAGATTAATACGGAGCCAATGTACGTCTGCATTCAGAAGTTAAGGTAACTATTGTTTCATAAAGTATTATCTTACTACTAGTGACAACTTTTCCACCTATTACATAATACTTCAAATAACAGTAAAAAACCCCTACAGTTTACAACAATTGTTAATAAAAATTAAATTAGCAGGCTTACAAGAATATAAGCATATCGTTCAATTGGAGTATTTTCATATTATTTTAAGGCAAGCTAAGTATAGAAACATGTATTAAAGGCCAGATCATGACACACCTTGAATAAAAATACAGAAAGGAAATGGCATATTTGAACTGGTTTTAGTCCTTTGTAACTGAAGAGGTTGTATTGTCAGTATTAGACAATATTGGTTTGACCTTTGCAGAATACAGTGCAGTGACACATTCTGATCTCACAGGACAGTGCTGAGCAAGCAGAGCTGGATGGAAATGGCCACTGCCAAGCTAAATTAGACAATTACTCAGCTGCTCGCACTGGGGGGATGCTGGGGGAATTGGGTAATTCAGTCTGTGGTGTAATTTTATGAGTGAAACTATTAACAGTCCCTCGGAGTCCTCTCCTTCAGGCTACCCTGTACACCAAGACACTCAACTTCAACCATTATTAGAGTTTTTGCAACATTTTTAATATAGTATTTCCCCATTCTGCATTCAGCTGCATATGCCCTGCATTTCAGATGCATCAGAGACCTTTGGAACTACAGCTGCAGTGTACACACAGGAAGCACCTGATAGCAATTCACAGGTATCAGCATCACTTTTCATTGAGCTGGGAGTTAGCAACAAGCCCACACCTATGGGTCCAAAATGTTGTACTGCAGCTTTCATTAACAATCTGGAATTGCTCACAGGCAAGCTTGCTATCTAAGCTTTCTGTACAAAGTAGGAAAATTAACAAATCTATCCTGCTGGATTGTCCTATGTAGGAACCACGGCACAAAAAGTAACGTGTTAGAGAAGAACTCTAACTCAATGAACGTAATTTCTGTAATATTAATTTGCAATGCTTTCTTAATACATTTTTGTAATTTAATTCAAAAAGAGTGACAACATCTGGGTCTTGAATATAATAAATCAATTACTCATTGTGTCAGTATAAACACTTGAAGCATCAGTTTTCTGTTGGTAAACAATACCAGCATTTTCTGGGATGATTCCGTCATCTCTGTACAATGTAGGACTGAGAAACGTTCATTCATGGGTGAACATACAAACAATTCAAATATTCAAGAGATGATCTTCATCTTTGAATGAAAAGCCTTCACAGAACTGCAAAAGGAGTCCTTCTCCCTATATGAGGGAAGACTGATCCCTCAGTGTGACCAGTAGTCCCCTTATGCCTGCTTCAGGAGAAAGATCTTGTTAATCTCGCTATTTTTACAAGAAAGAAAAAGCATCATCCCACGATTCACAGTATTAACAGTTCCAGAATAAGTTGTAAATGGGGTTATGTCACAGAAGAAATGCTATTTTGAAAGCATTAGAATTTTGGAGGTATAGAAGAAAACATCAGTAAATGTACACACACCTAAAACCTATTAATTCTTGCTCCCAGAAGTAGTATTACCTCAGGAGGCTTCAAGGGCCATGTGAATGTATAAATATATGGAGGTACAATCTTCAACACACGCAAGAACAATTCCAAATATTAAAAAGAGTAACTTAAAATAATGTTTGCTATCTTAATTTCAACCCTGATAATTAGCTGAGTTTTCAAAGTATTTTGTGTTCTCTCAGGAGAAGTGTCACATAAAATGTTCAGCATCTTTGAGTAATCTGCTTAAAGAGAATACATACATATCTAATTAGTGTCACACTGGCTCAGCAAGGCCACAGGGCCCCACAAAACCAACAAAGGATACAAAAATATAGTCATCCATGTATCGTTTCTTTAGGTTCTCCACTATGGAATCCTCAGTGATTTTGGAAAGCAGGACCATATCATCCACTCCACTGTGTTTGACATTGTGGCTCTGCCAGTGGTATCTGTAGTGTCCTTTGCTGCCCTGCAGGAAAGCACAATGAACATCACAAAGGTTACTACATTTCTCATCAGCATTAAGTAACTGAAAACCATTATTCAAATTTCAACTCCCCAAATATTTTTCTTTCATTGAATTATATTCCTTGATCCAGGCATTCTATAGAGGCACACATAAATGGTGTCAGCTGACTTGCCTCTGCACTGTTAAAGAATTGCACTGCCCCCCAAAACTAGAAGGTAATTCAATGGGCTTTTGTGACCACCTACACACAGAATGGATTTCAGATGGCAGACATTTTTAAATCTAATAGAAAAAAACCCAATTATTCCAACTGAGATGCAGCTATTGGAAGCTAAGGATGCAAAAATTACACTCCTACAGTGCAACTATTACCAGTGAGGATAATTACCACCACCACAGTGAATTCTTCATCCTTTACAGTCTTTTAAGTCAAAGCTGCACATATGCTGTTACTGGGAGGGAAGCTGTGAGCCTGCTGCAGTTAAGTATCCAGGGATGTTCCTCAAATTATGTACCCCAGCTTGTCGGCTGCGTGTCTTCAGAGTCCCTTTTGATCTGTTAGTCACCGTGCTTAACTGACATCTCAATAGATACTCTCTCCCCACACTCAGAGACTACTATTTCAGGATGCTACTAAAACATGTGACATTTCATGCTGTACCACTTGAAATCAAAATCTGTTTTTCTTCCAGCTGATTTGAACTGTAGTTTGGTTCCACGGATACACCCACAAACAGATTTAAATCTAGTCAACATCAAAGCCATTAATTCAGCTATAAATCTGCTCTCCAAACCCAAACCTATTTTCTGTAGCCTGGCAGACAATGCTAATGGAGTTCTGATCTCTTGCCTTTTTCTATCTAATTTTTGCGTACACAATACTGAAATTAGTGATGCTGGAATTAGCACATTTAACACTGAGAAGTGATCAAGTATGCTGTCAAGGAAGATGTGGCCAACAAAACGCCAATTCTGCAAATTCCCCTCATTCTTTAATACTACAATTTGTAACAATGTGATTTAACTACACTGCTCTGGTGTACATTATACAGGATCAAGTCACCAGGATACAAGCAATTTATTAATATAAAGTATGTGCATTATTTTATTCTGCAAAAATTTTACAGATTAACTAAGAAAATTTAGGTACTCTGAACACTTCAGCTGCATTGGTATTTTGAAATAGGACATCAGCAGCTTACAGAGGGACAATTTTTGTGTGTACACAGTTCTGCAGGAGCAAATGACCCACACAACTGTACTAACACCAAGTGCTACAGGAGGCCTACAGCCTGGCTTCCTCTCGCCTTGACTGACACAGAAACCAAAGACCAACTGGATTTTTACCGCAAGTTAAATTAACTTGCACTAAACCCTGCTACTGCAGACAGCACAGAAGCTGTAGGCTTTATGTGTCTTTTCTTTTAAGTCTCCAGCCATTGCTACCCTGATGCAGATTCATCACTCATCACTATCAACACCAATGGAGAACAGTTGCAAACTTAAAATCAAAAAAATGCTTTCAAATATACTACAGCAGAGATAAATATGTTTGAAAACACAATCTCATCGATTTGCTTGAACATCCACAAGTGTACATGAGCTTCAATAAAATAACTTCAAACTAGTTTAGTGTGTGTGAATGTTGTCACTTTTTTATCTGTACAATGGAAGCAGTGATCTGGAAACATGGAAAAAACAAAGAATTTTTTTTAATTGTCATTAAACACGTGACTGAAAATATTAGTTGAAGCTTGAGTTATTGGAGAAAACAGAAGTCCAATGGAGAAACATAATTTCCTTCTGCACACTCATCAGCTATTTGTGGTATTACACTTGGAAAAAGGGAACTGGCAGGATGGACAAAATGGTACAAGTATCAAAATAAATATGGATAATTAGATTCTTCACAAAGCTATACAGAATGTAGTTTAGTATCAGATAATAGAGTAAGCTACAAAAATGTGTAAGAAATGAGACTGGGAAAACAATCAAACTTCCCTTCACAAGCCATGGCATCAGACCCAGTGAGCTCAATGAGCACAAAGCTTGCAAAGCCATGGGATACATGGAAAATGTGCACACTGTCTGCAAAACAGCAGCTTTATGCAAGTCAGTGACTGTTACTGACTCTGATTAAGCCACACACAGGACCAGGCCAAAGGGTCCTTCCCCAAAAGCACTGGGAGCCAGCAGGGAAGCAAGGGGGGCCGTGCTGGGGTGGCCCAGCTCCCCTGAGAGCAGCTCTGCCCTGAGCTCCCGCCCACCTCTAATCACAGCAGCAGTCAAATCTGAGAGCCTCAGGACCAGGGACACACTGCAAACCACACAGAGAGGTTTAAAAAAAGGGAGCAGCCTAAATACCCAATAAAGCAATGGCATAGAAGACAGCTCAGAGTCATGGCACTAAGTAGTTCCCACTACTATTGTAACTCAATTTAAATGGCAGTTTTGTAGTAGTTTGGAATTACCCTTTTCCCTTCAAAACATGGCCTTACATGAGATGTGCAGAGAACCAGCAAATCACCACCAGATTATTGTCAGACTTTTCCCTGGGATCCAGAAATAAGCCCAAGCTTTAGTAGTGCCTCAGTAACCATGGTTAAGTTTTGCTCTCACTCTTCCTTCTCCAGGAAGGTAACACCAGTGGGATGGCCAGGTGCATTGGCAACCACATCCTTGTCTGGACAACAAAATAGGAAGTGTTTTGTCTAGAGTACACCACCCACTCCCAAGTTCTTGCCCTTCCAAGCATGAGCAATGACTATAAAGTCTAACCTGACTTTAGCAACTTCAGTCACTTCCAACTGGTACCACAACCATGTCCAGCTAACAACTAACTGGTTTTTATACAGTTTTGAAGTGAAAAACAAAGCTTTAAAAAAATCTTCCTATCATCAATCATCTGAAAAAACTCCACATCATAGTGATTATAAAAGCTACTCTTGATCTTTCTCCAGGCTGCGTATTTTCCAAAGGTCAAGGCTATATGCTTAAAAATTACACTAATGGTTTGTTCTTAGTGCGTGTGTCTTGAGAATTCAAGCTTTTTTCTTAAGGAGAGCTTTCCATCATCCAGATGAAAATGCAGCAGTCTAATACGGAGCTGATTTACACCTGAGCTAGTGAGCTGGTGTCCACTTGAACCTGCTTTGCAGGTGCACTCAGGCTAATTCACTCAGCTACTAATTGCCCTCTGCTGTCCAGCACACAACACACTGCTCCCTCTACCCTTCTCCAGAGGAATCCTCCAGACACAAGCCACGTCTCTTGGCCTGCTTGTGTCCTTCTTCCCCAGAAGGTTCTTCAGCACAAGGCTGGCAGAGGTGCCCCACACCCGATGTCACAGCCAGGACCTGGTAACTCCAGCAGAGCTCCCCTGGGGCATGGTCAGACATGGCCAACAGAGCCTAAAGTCCAGCCCTGGGCCAAGCCATGCAGCTCAGATGTCAACCGACAGCTACTTGGCTTTCCTTAGGTTTTCTCAGTGAAAGACGTGATCTAACTGTACAATAAGTAAGCAAATAAAAGTCTTTGTGTCAGCACTAACAATGCCTGAGCAGCTGGAAAAAGATGAGCTTGGCAGATTAGGAAAAACACAAAACAAAACAAAAAACCAACCCCAAAACAAAAACACATCTCAACAGGCTGCTTAAAAGCCACAGAAGTGGAAACACCAGTGTAGAACAACCTGGCTGCCAGGCCTCCCCCAGGCTCTTCCTGAGCTTCCAACCCCAGCACCTGACGTTGCACAGGGAGTGGAGGCAGGACTGGCAAGGCTGCTATTAAAGGCGTGTACCACACTGCTGTCAGCTGTTATTATTCATTTGGTTGCTGTTTTAGGCTCAAAATCAGATCTGCTCTGCACTGACAAGAATAATATTTACGAGTCACAAGATGACCCAGTGAGCTCGGGGCCTGCTGCTCCCGAGGTGCAGCCTGAGGAGCGCGGGCACAGCTTCCCTGGGCTGCAGGGCCCCCTCAGCAGCTCCGGGATCTCCAGCATCCCAACAGCCAGGAACCTGCAAAATCCATTCTGCTCGCACTCTGTGCTCGTCCCTTGACACCCACTCATTACAGATTAACACAACTGCTACATTAATACCAAGAAGGAGGATGCAAAATATATTCTAGGTACTAAATACTGTCTGAGCTTTCTGTACTACTTTTGGTACTGGCAGTACAATACAGTTAAAGCAGATCATTGTTTTGTTTGGAACTAATAATGAGTATGGATAAGGCATTTATTTACAGAATTTCTTTTTGCTGCCCACCACCTTTGTGTTACAGTAGCAACAGCTGGTTTCTTATATTTACCTTTATTATTGTTTGTATATTTTTACATTATCCTAAACAACACGTATTTGATGTAGCTATAAAAAGATTGAGTCATGCTGTGTCACAACATGGGTTTTCTTTTAACTAGAAAAAAAAGCAAATATTTTTGTATTTCAAGCTGTTTAAAAATAGTTCATCTAAAAATAAAGCACTAAAAACAAGGGATCAGAAGAGACTGTATATTCTGCCCCTGAGAACCTCGTTGCTCTTTGTCCATCTAACTGAACTACAACCACCTACATGCCATCAATAATCATTCTTCATTCCCACAAAGGGAAAAATTGCCACTGAATCTCTGACAGCTTTTTTCAGTAGCAAACATCAATGTCCCGTCACAGCACAGAGGGATTTTCAGCCTCCACAGGGGAGTATGAGTGTCAAGTGACACAAGCATGACCTTTTCTTCCCCTTTTCAACTAACACAGTACTACTGCACAAATTCCTTGTAATTACGGAGCATGTGCCTACCTCTTCAGCTCAGTACTATGAGTACAATAGTAAATGACACACACATAATTAGCCAAAGACATCCCAAAACTGACAAAGCTGCACACCATTAACTTTCAACCTGACATCAGTGCTTCTACAAATGGAGACCTATCACTAGTCCCATACAAACATAATTTGTATCAGTTTTCCCAGCTAACAGGAAAATAAACTTATGGCTTTCTACAATGATACTATCCATCAAAATTATCAAACTTTTATAATCCACTTTAGAGGAATCTTTCACATATTTCTAAAAAGTGGAAGGGTCTGCTGAGAATACTGCAAAAATACTTAATGTGAATTTTGGTCCTTTACTGGGATAATCAAAACAGAGAAGCTATAGTGTGCTCCAAACCAGCTCTTGTATATCTTATGTTAGAAAAAATATGTACTGGCTACAATGATGTGACCATATTTCAGAAAGGAAATTAAAGGAAGACAGCAGAAGCAGCAAGATGGACAAAGATAAAAGGCCATTTATTTAAATTTAACATGAGGCAAATATTAAGGGAGATGAAAAGCAACACTTAAAGATTTGAGGAAATAGCAAAGCAAAAATACTGAGCATCTAAGCAGCAGGATAGACATCCCATACAGAAAAATAAAAATACCAAAAATTTATTAAGGAATAGAAACTACTAGCAAGTTAATATACAAAAAAACCCCAAAAAACAACAACAAAACAAAAAAAACCCAAACCCCCCAAAAATCACAGCTAGGGAAATAAAATACTGAGAAAAAAAAATTCTGGGGGGGAAAGTCATCAGTTTCACTGTTTGCTCTCAGACAGGGGTGGATTCAGCCCATCATAACCTGAAGGACTGACTCTAGAGCTGGTTACAGGCTGCAGGAGATCCCAGTGGTCAAACACCTGCTCCCATCAGCTCCTGTGCAGGTGCTGCTGCCCTAGCAGGACCTGGCCCCACCAGCACCTCCTGCTCTGGGCTCTGGAGCCAGGGAGTACCCAGGCTCTACCCCTTTGCAGCCAGGGCCAGGATGAGAAGAAGAAACACCAACCAGAGCCTGCTCACTGGACAGCAAAGGTATGCTCTAACACAAGATGAGTTATGAGAACACGAGAGTCTGCAGGGGTTACACACCATGCTCATTTTCACGAGTCCGAAATGACATCGGCATTCACCTAAGATAAGCAACACGTCATTACCAAAAGAGAAGCTACCTCAGTATTTGACCACAAGGCTCATCTGTTGCATCAGTACCACAAAAAAGATCACTAAAAGTTTTGAAAGATTATTTTTAAAAAGACACAGACACCCAACAGACCGAAATAAGGACAGGAATGAGCTCAAGAGCAGATCATGCAAACATGCTTAAGATTTCGAAGCAAGTTACAGAGACCCTGGGCAGATACTGGAAAGTAGTTAATGAACAGTAAACTCCTATTTGCTTATCCCACAGCTTGCTGGGTGGCTTTGTCCTGATATTCCAAGAAATAATTTTCCTAAGGAAATGTAATAGTGTTAACTACTTAATATGGTTGACTTGCTCTTAGACATTTGCTGTCTTACTTTACTTATTGCACAGTCTCCAGAGCTGTTCTGACTTGTTCCTTGTGGCACAAACAGCAAGACTGTGACTGGGACTGGTGGATCAGTACAGGCCTGGCTGCCACGCAGTAGCAGCTTTTAGTCAATGTGTGTGTATATACACCACCATACCCCATATGGCAATCATTGCACTGAGCAGCATCGTGCACACTAACTCTTCATCTAGGAATTATATATGCAGTTCACATCTGTATATATCTATCATGTAATTTAAGAAATGTAAAAGAAAAATTACAACAAACATTTTCATATTTTCTATGTCAATCCTGAAAGCGTAAAAAAGATTTTATGCGTATTATTCTTCTCCATTAAAAGCAGGTTTCAAAATTAAAAGAGATTTCTCCATTTAAAGAGGTTTAAGCAATCATACACCTTACACATAGTAGTATTATGGTCTTTAATTGAAAAAAGTAGTTTGAAAACTCTAAGTAGATTCAGACAACATGCCACTGCCTCTGCTATAGCAGAGGACTGAGAATATTTTTCCTTTGTCATCCTGAAAGCAAATAATAAACTGAAGTCCACTGGGGGCTTACCATGTGCTCTCCCGAGGGAGGAATCTCAGAGCAGTGCGACTCAGAGGCTCCACACGTGGGACCAGCACCTCAACAGGCGCTGGAGCAGGGAGCATGGGGCTGCCGGGGTTCCTGCCTCTGTGGTGGTGCCAGCGCAAAATTTCAGAGAGAGTAAAACTCCTGGCACATTACAAAAATACCATCCCAGCCATGTCCTGTTCTAGCTGATGTCAACACTCACTGCCCTGCCCCATCTCCCAACTTCTGGAATCTCAGGCTTTAGCACCAAGCTTTAGACCATCAGGCCACAATCATCGCAGTGAATTCCTTTCTGCTCTGTCACTGCCCTCTTTGTGTGGCTGCAGCTGTTCCTTTTCCCCTTCTCCTGACCCTTTTGTTCACGGTAAATGAAGACATTTGTTTCCTCATCAGACTGATACTGCGAGACACTACCCTGAGAGTTTCAGGCAAAAGTCTGCCCCGGCAGTATCTCCAGCTGACAATCCTGTGACAGAGGGTTTTACTGGGAAACGCCTGGTTCCTCCTGGAGCCTCCAGTGACCATTCCGGGCCGGCTGCTCCCATCAGCAGCCTAAAGGTCGCCGATTCTGCAGCTCATCGAGGGAGCTGGCAACAGCAGTTCAGTGGCTGCTCAGCCCAGACTCCCCACGCATCCCTTCCCTGTATCACAATTCTCTGTTTTCCAGAAAACAGAGTGGGAAAATAGGGTATCAAGGGAAGAAAAAAAAATTATTTTAGCCTTATTCTTTAGCCACAGGTTTTGCTTTTTTTAATCTATGATACAAAAAGGATCAAAATTAGGAGCATGGCAATATTTCTGAATTATTTAGCATTTACACTGATAACACAACAAGACAACATTGAAGGATGAAACAATAAGTACATTTTTGCAAGTATTAAAAGGTGGAGAAATCATTTTAAAATTTGTAATACTTCCAGGAAATAAACCAGCTCATTTTAAAACACCATTTAGACAATACTCCATTGCAGCTGAAGAGTACCAGTTACATCATTTACACACTGTCTGCATCTACAAAATCCATTTCCATTAATGTCACAGCACCTTCAAACGACTGAAAAATCTCATTCCAACTAACAAATGTTAACATAATCAATTCAATGTTTAACTATAAGCAGGAAGATACTGTAACTCCAAAAGAAATACTTGGTTGTATTTTTAGTTACACTTCTCAATAAAATTACTGAACACCTATATTTTGTTGGGTATGTCTGTCCTTATCAATTACTAATGGATTGTAAGAATACAACAGGTTGGGCAGATTACAGACCTTATTTTAATACTGCTTTTAACCAAGAATATCAAACAAGATGTTTTTATGCCAACAGTTCGATCTAGTTGAGTAACAGCATGTAGCAATTCCACAAAAATTGAAATACTAATTTCTAAAATAAGCATTAGCTGAATTATCCCCCTGAATTATAACTAAATTTAAAATAATTTCGAAAGCTGACAGCTGAGTCTCTTTTTTTTTTTTTTTTTTTCCTTTTAAAGACAGGCATTCTATGAACTTGTTTACAAACCAGAGGGAATATAGATCTTTCTTTCCAAGTGGAGACTGTCATGTAGTCACAAGCCTGTGGCAGTTCAGGCTAAAGAAAAACACTTTTTATTGCAACAGGCATGATGAAACTGCAAAAACTGCAACACAGCAGAAAACTGTGGCCAAGACTGGTTTTTCAATAGCATGGACCAAAAAGCACCTTTGTGCTGACATCACAAAATTTTATTAGTGCAACACACTGCTCAGAGTTATAACATTTAACTGTTCTGATACCAAAACAAGATACACGGTCAACTGCTCATTTCTTAACCCGGGCATTAGCGTGCTCATTGGTTTCAAGTTCGCCCATTTTTGAGTATTTGCTTTGATCTTCCCTCCTCTATGCAGAGCTTCAGTCGGGGGTAAGAGGGGCAGGACAAGACAATCGCTGCTCTGCGCACCTGGGTGGAGCATGTGATAAAGAGCTTATCTGCCGCAGACCTGCTTGCAGAATTCCAATGTATACTGTCAGGTTTACAAAGGATTTTCCTAAGTAGGTGGCTGCATGAATGTCTAGTTTAATGTTTGATTAGAGCTGGGTCATCTGTTCTTGCACTGTGCTCAGATGCAGGGCTCAGGGGAGTGTGTTTCTGTACAGGTCACTGTACTGGGGGGACCACCTGGACAAGGAGAGCTCCAGGAAGCGCAGTGCAGTGGCGCCGGACAGCTGTGGCACTGGGATGTGGGATGTGCAGGGAAAGGCTTTTCCTGCTCGCTCAGGAGCGCTCCCCACACACCAATATCCCCACTGCAGAGGAGCTGGTAGCTCCTCTCGCTGGTGACAGCGGCTGGAGGAGAGTGTTTGGGCGTCAGGAGGAACTCCACACTGGGGGAGGTTCTGATGCAAAAATTGCTTTCTATGTTTATTTTAATTTCACAGAGTGCTGAGTAAAGGGAGTAAAAGCTCCAGGACTGCAGCAGCTTCCTGTTTACCTCTGGCAGCACTGACTGGAGAAGCAGGGAAAGGCTCAGGGAGTGGTGCTCACTCACCTACAGCAGAGCCCACACCTGGGTGGTAACACGCATGTGGCTCAACATGAGTCCTTTTTATGAGCTGACATGTTTTGACACTTGTGCAAAACTCACATTTTACTTCAGACACTGTAAGAAATAAGACTATTTGATATGTTGACTAAACCTTTAATTTAACTCTTTAAAAGGATCCTACCTTAATATTTATTTTGGTGTATTCAGACAGAAACATCTCCTTGGTTAATTATTACATAAATACAAACAAGAATTTGTTTGAGCATTCCACCTCAGGAATAAGTTACACATCTTTCCAACGGACCAAATTTACAAGTTCACTTCAACTTCCAAAAAGTTAATCAAAAACCAACAGGAAGCAGAAATCTTGGGACAAGCAGTAAAAATCAGACCCAACAAATCCCACACACTGTGCAGAAGACTCAAGCAGATACTAATCCACTTTCTCAGCGGCACATTCACCTCTGTCAGGAGACAACCTCATGCACAGCTTCATTCGTCCTTTGTCAGGGCTTTGTTTTTACTTTAACCACTAATGACATTATGCCAGGGCAAGCAGGTCCCATTGAATGTCTACTGTCCATAACAGACAGATTCTCAGAACCAGATTATCTTCCACATGCACATTATTCATAAAGCTAATATTTGTCATTTCACTAATTTTCTAAAGCGACTTTGACTATTCCGTCCAGGGCAGCTTTGAGAAGAAATACTTTAAAAACCCAGCATGTAACACTCCAGTTGTATAGAATAACTGGCTTATTGTCATTTAATGAGTAAGATAGTTTACATCACTTGATTTTATTACAGTAACTTGCAAGTCCTTATGACAAGAAGGCTGTTCTCTGAACGTTCTTTTGATTTTGATTAACCCTTGCTTAAGATTTCATATAGTTATCTAATCTTCTTCCTCTAAAAGCCTACGCTTCAAATTATTTACTCTAATTTGTATTAAGCTTATATCCTGGCTCTGTAGATTTTACTATTTCCATAATAATTCACAAGTCACGCAAGAAAATTAAATGAAAAATTAATATACAGGATCTCCTCTAGCTCACTGCACTCTGTCAGTGAAGCTGATATCCCAGAAAGGTGGAAGCATAGGAACGCATTGCTAATACAAAGTGTTCATTCCAGTCTAGTGAACACCATGGTTATTAATGGAAATATATAAAAAGTGTCTGGCCCGGCATTTTTTCATAGAACTATCAGCATCTAGGAGACCAGGCCTTCATGGTTACTATCTGTGCTGTGTATTACCAATGCACGTGTATGATCTCTGCATGCCCAGGATTCTTTTCTTATTAACTCTGGACAGAAGTTCACTTAATAGCTGCAGTGACAGTTCCTGTTAGTCTGTGAAAGAGATTTTAACACAGAAACACCTATTTCCCATCCATTTTTTTAAAGTAAGTGAGACTGTTTAATGTTAATATTTAGCATTCAAATTATTACTGACCCAAGAAAGCTAACTGAAAATTAATTTGGACATCCAGCTATCTTTGTAACTCTAGGCTTTTAGCAGATGTGTGAAGAAACACATTATTTGCAAACTATCCTTCTTCCTCCGTATGCTATGAGAAACTGATGCTATCAGGACATGTATCAGATTCGGTCTCACAGATGTTGTATTGGCATAATTATGCCCAGAGCACAGATGCCAGCCAAAGAAGCTGTTTCACAAATCCTGTAACTTTATCACCAACTTGGCAGTATTGTGCAAAAGACCAAATTTAACTGACTTTTAGACCTTGCAGCTCAGCATCAGCATCATAAATATACATCAGATGACAACGATTTCTGTTAAAGGGGAAACCAAGTAAAAAGCCAAGTGTCAGCTTTGAGGAGAAACTGCTTCAGACCACTGCAGATTAATACCTTGGTTTTATTTAAAAGAACCTCTGTACTGGCACAGTGTGATGCTGCATTTTCTTTTCCCTTTAATTTCCCATTTATCAAAATTCTAAACTTCATAATGAAAACCCAAAACAGGTGAAATTCAAGCTAAATCACAAGGTTTCAAAATTGGGGTAATTGAGAAAAACAACTTAAATCTCAGATGCTGAACTGTGGCTGAAGACTTTGGCTTGCAGCACTTCGACACAAACCCACATTACACTTCAATGCCTGTGATGTATTTTGCTTTCAACTTCTGGACTCATTCAATTTCAGACCTCTGACTCAAACCCACATGAACTGAAATAATATTGCATTAAAATATAAACTAAAATCAGCTAAACTATTACATCTAAGCATGATATTCTGATTCAGACAAGACAACTGTTCAGTGAATACTGTCCTGTTCCCTCTACCCCAAACAACCCGGATATGAACAGATGCCCAGATTATCAAAATCCTTTAACTTTTGGCTGCTGCAATTCAGACGGGTGAAGCCCACAGAGCAGCTTTACTTTTTTCAACATTCCATGTTACATGCAAGATTTGTGTTTTTTTAAAAATAAAGTTCCGGCTTACAAATTTGCACTCAAGTAGCTTTTTTCTAAGCTTACATGACAGCTTGATAAACAACATAAACCTTCTGACCCCATCAGGACCACAGGAGCAGCTGAGAGTCTCAACCATACTATAAATGCTGCCTTTGGCTCCATCTTGCCTAACAGAAATACAATTTGAGGTGATGTGCTAAAAACGCAACCCAAATGCAATACCTGTAGCTGTGCCTTAAGGCTGTACCAGGTAATGGTGCAATGCTGCCACATCGCCCTGGCAGAGCTCCGCGGCTGTGAGCGGGGCACAAGGGGGGACACATATCCTATGAACAGGTACCCACTGCCGTTCAACTGCACCAGATACTCATTAGCTTTGACAAATCCTTCCAATACAGTTTCCTTCCAAACCAGTTCCTTTGCTTTCCTCACACCTGACCCAGAAACACTGAGGCACCCCTAAGTTAGAATGAGAACCAAAAGGAAAAAAAAGTGTTGGGAGCATTCCAAGAGCAATATCAAAACCAACTTCTTAAAAAAATATTGACACTTTCTACAGGCTTTCCCAATGCTAAGAGCTCAACATGCTGTATTAGCATTTGGATAATCCCAAACCTGCAGATACATATCCAGGGTTTTTACTGTAGTTGCTGAAAGGGACCAAGAGTTTTGTTCCATTTCAAGTTGTCCAAGATCAATCTCTTTTTGTGCTACTACACAGCTGCCTGGATTTATCCCTTTTACCTGTGAGCACTATTCATTCCTGTCTCAGCTGGCCTTTGGTTTCTGAAGAAGGGGGTATGCAGGGCTCGGGGTTCCCGAACATGATCCTCAACAGGCAGCTCCATGACTTGGATTCATGCATCCCTCACAAAGCAGCACTGAGGCTCAGCAGAGTAGCAGTCTTTACATAAACATAGCTAAGATTTTGCCAAATGTAATTAACCAGAGGATAATTCTGAATAAAGGAATGTGGTAAAGCCTTTTTAAAAAAAATTGCTGGAGGTTCTTTGGGACATAAACAGTGCAAAAAGGAAGTTCATCATTAAGTATTCAATACCTAAAATACTGCAACTCATTGAGGCTTTCAAAACCAAATTTTTTCTAATTATGAACACACAATTAAAAAAGAACAAAGAATCACAAAATATCCAGGTATCTGTAATAACTTGCCACTTTTATTTATACCTCCTAAGGTTTTGTTGAAAAGAAAACCATTCACTTCTCAAAAAGTATTTAGGCCAGCTATGAGTGCTTGTCCCTGCAGGACTGCATGGAAAGACAGTTTTGGGGCAGCCTGTTTTTAAAGACAGTGTCCTGTTTTAAAAATAAATTTTAAAAAAAGGACAGTCCACACATCTTAAGTTTTCCTCCTTGTCTGCACATTTCAGATGACTAAGGAAGCCAACATTACAGATTCCATCTAATCTGTCCCACTGAAATGAAGGACAATTTGTTCCACTCCTTATAGAGCTGGATCTTCAAATACCCTCCAAGGTAACTTTGCACAAACACAGACAAAAGAGTATCAACAAAACTAAGTCAGGTAAGACCAAATTAAACAAGACCAGAGTAACTCATTACATAGAATTTTTTTTTAAACGAGCAAGGTATGAAGGCTGCTAGCAACTAAACCAATCTGCAAATCTTTGCTATGTTGCCACTGAGAATACAATTTTTAGTATTTCAAATTCACTCCTTGTTAATACACCCAAATTAATGAAAGCTATCAGAATCACCTATGTTAAGGAAAACCTCAGGGTTTTCTCTTCACAATTTGTCAAAATAAAAAAGAACACAGCAGCAGGAACTGTTTAATTGTTTCAATTTCTAAATTGTTTAAAAGCAACACAAAATGCCCCTAGTAGGTCCTGCTGCATTTAAATGCAAAAAAGTAACCCAAAGCCTGCACACACTGGAATGTCTCATCTAGTTCGACTTTTTAACAGGTAGATTAATAACCCCAATTCATAATTTCCTATTAAGTTTTTATATGCAGCACTGTAAGACCTTCTTCTGGTATTTCAGATGGCTACTGATTTCAATTTAATTTACTGAAAGACTGTTTGGTTTTAAAACACAACGTTTTCTCACATTAGTGAAGCATTCAGAAGCAGCAGCAGCCCCGGAGTGAAGTTAGGCAAAAGCTCACAGTTCACAGGCACGTCATCTCCTACTACCTCAATCCTGCCAGGTGTAGCACCACTGTTGGTAAGTGGGGCTCACCCTCCCACCCCACCAAGGTCACCTAAGGACACCACACCCTATAGGACTTCAAGCATATGCTGGAAAAGGGAGTAAAGGCACAAGGCATGGAATGCTTTAGCCCTTTCAGCAAATCAGGTGAGATTTGAAGCTCTGAGGCTGGTCATTTACCAACACAGGTTTGAGAGTCTCACTCACATTCTCTAAACCTCTGCTAAAGCCATAGAATCATAGACTATCCTGTGTTAGAAAAAATCCATAAAAGTCCAACTCCTGGCCCTGTATAGGACATCCTCAGGAGTCCCTTTTATGTGCCTGAGAGTGTTGACCAAACTCTTCTGGAACTCTGTCAGGTTGGTGCTGTGACTACTCCCCTGGGGAGCCTGTTCCAGCGCCCAACTACCCTCTGGGTGAAGAACCTTTCCCTAACATCCAAACTAGACTACCCCTGATCCATCTTTAGGCCATTCCCTCAGGCCCTGTCACTGGTCACAAGAGCAAAGAGATCCGTGTCTGCCCCTCCTCTTCCCCTCAGGAGGAAGCTGTACCTGCAAATGAGGTCTCCCCTCAGTCTCCTCCAGCCTGAACAGACCAAGTGCCCTCAGCCACTCTTCACATGGCTTTCCCCTCACTGTCTTCATGCCCTCCTTCGGACACTCCCTAACAGCTCAATACTGTGGTGCCCAGAACTGCCCCCAGCACTCAAGGTAAGGCAGCCCCAGCGCAGAGCAGAGCAGGACAATCCCCCCCTTGTCCAGCTGGTGATGCTGTGCCTAAAATCCCCAGGACACACTTGGCCCTTGTAGCTGCCAGGACACTGCTGGCTCATCTTCAACTCGCCATCAACCAGGACCCCGGGTCCCTTTTTCTATGGTGCTGCCATCCAGCCTCTCATTCTCCAGTCTGTACATACAACAAGGGTAATTACTATACTTCAAATAAACTTGAGCATGTAAGTGAGAAAAGCTTGTTTTCTACAAAACACACACAGTTCTATGTATCATATAGTGAAAATCTACATCACACACTGGGCATGGGATCTTCAACCATCCCAGCCATCTGCCTGTGCCTTTTTCTTTCCTCTGCAAAACATTAATTTAATCAACTATGTTATGCAGCTACACGTCTTATCCAGTTAATGAAAGCATCTCTTAAAAATCTGTAGATTAAAGAATCAGACTATTAGATATGCAGATGTGCTTCTGCATACGCCTTGTGCAATGTCTGACTGCCAGAATCATTTTGTTTCTGCTGAAACACAGCAAGAGGAACAGGAGGCAGCCTGCAGCTATCTTGCTTTGCAATTTGCTCCTGTCAAATCTCAATGTTAAGCAAGGGTTGATTTGCATAGCACTCGAATGGGAGAGCATCAGGTACAGCCCAGATTTCTAGAGAACAACAGTAGTAACTTAGTCATGGATGAGTCAGTAATTGCCAGTTTAGCAGAAGTGCTATCAAAAGGGACAAAACCCTGCAAATCAAGTGTCAGAAGTTTTGGTTATTTGTGGTGGAAAAAGGTGCCATGGAATATTTTGCAAGTAAAAGTTGAGTCCTGTTGTAAAGCAGCTGTATTGCTTCTAGACAGTGTTGACAGCAGGTTCAAAAATGCTCTGCATTTAAAATCATTTGGTGACAGCTAGCAGGGCAGAAAGGCTTTCCTGTATCTTCTTCACACACTTGTGGTCTGTGGTATACAGGCAAAACCTAACACCAGGTATTCCATAGATTCCTACTAGATATCTGTCCTCAGGGATGTTCTGCCTATTTAGTGCTAATGCACCAACTATTTATATCTTTTATTGCACTTTGAAAAATTATCCAAAACTCCACAGCAGTAGCTGTAAGGACTACTACAAAGTTAAAAAATTATTTGTCATCTACTGCTAAAGTCACATGTTTCATATACAGGCTTTTAAGTAATAACACGACTTATTCACATAACCAGGTTCATGAATTACAAATGTACATCCAAACAATTTCATCTCCAAGACCTTATTGCAAAGTACAAAGTAGGACTGCTTTGCCTTTATACAACATGTTTCATTGCAAGTTTTCCCGTAGTACGTACTGCCATGGAAATCTGCACTTTAAAAAGGACCAGAAAAATGATCCAATGTTTACACACACCACTGCCTGAGCAAGCCTAAATCTGTTCAGAACTATTAGTAAAATCATAACTTAGACATCACATTATTATAGATAACATTTAAGGGATAAACTCCCAAAATCATCCTGAAAGCCTGTAATGAAGTGGAGCGTGTCCTTTGGCATTTGCAGCTGAAGACGAAAGACCTCTGCAAAGGCTTGCTGGGAGTTAAAGATGTAGAAGGGAAAGCACGAGGAAGGCAACTGTAGAAGGTGAGAGCTAAGACCAGATTCTGGCCAAGTATTTCAAAGCCACATGGCTGATCTGTGGCAAGGAGGACAAATACACATTTCCTATACAAGGTTAGAATCAGAGAAGGTGTCAGACTGAACAAATTCCACCAGCAATATTAAAGGCTTATAAACAGAGCGAAAGAGCACTACTAAGGTAGAGCTGAAGGAGCAGAACTTGACATGGAAATTGGAAGCAGCATGCCCGGACCAGACTATGCAAAAAGAGAAGTCCTGTCACTCAGCCTGCTGTGGACCAAGTCACATTTCCCTCACAGAGGGCACAATGCAATTTGCATGTATCATCTGTCAAAACCAGCAGAGGATCTCAGCCCTCTCTCACACTATAGATAATTTAGGCTCTTAGGAGAGCTCCACAATACAGCCCATGGCAGCTTTTAGGAACGTGTCTCAGGCATATTCCCCACTCCATCCTTACTAAAATGGCACCAGAACAAAGCATCCAGAAAGTGGCCACAAAGGCTCTGCACAGCTTTGGTACTTCGGAGGTTCTCCCACGCTGTCACACTAGAGACTGGAAGACAGAACACGAGTAAGGGGGCAAAACTGTATGTTTTACTACAGCTATAGTAGCAAATGGATAGAACAACAAAAAAGTACTCTCCCCCCCAGCCAGTTCTAATACTTACAATGTCCTGACCTGCCCTAACTTAAAACACCACTCTAAAAGAAAAAAAAACTAGTTAGTTTTAGTTCTTGAATATATTCCAAAGTCTTCAGAAATACTAAGAAAGAAAAATAAGAGGCCAGCCATCTCACTGAGGTGTCATGCAAAACAAAAGCAGGTTGCTCATTTAAATGAGGTTGACTTCTACTCCCATGAAGAGTTTCAATTGGTCAAGTACAATTCCAAAACAAGCCCTAAAAGGACACAATTAACTACAGAATGTAGTTTCATTGTTCATGGTATCCTGTTACCAGCTTGAACATAATTTTAGCTACTAAATTTGAGCGCCTTTGTTTTAGTAATCAGATGATATTAATTTCCCCTTTGTTTTTTTTCTTTTCCTGTTTGTACACCTGCACTCTCAATGAGAAAAACGCTACAGAATTAGTATTTTATAGTTAACCTAACTACTCCACACCTGTAAAGAACAGGATGATAAAATATTTTCAAAGGCTTGGAGGGAAAAAAACTAATCCAAAACAAACACCATAACCTTGATTTCTACCTTTAAGATCTAAGTGTAGTTACCAGGTAAAATAACCTTGAAATAAAAATGTACATTCTTCCAATATACTGTCTACTTCAAAAAATTAACAACCATAGATATCTCACCACAGGTAGTTAACATCACAATTACTGACTCGCCACCTACATATTTTTAAGCACAGACTAGGAAGAACTCCCCAGCGTCTTAAGTGTTTCTAGAACAGTAAAAGTTAATACTGGTATTTTTGACTGAGATCTCTCCCCCATACTAAGTTAAGAGCTATTTAACTATTTCTGAGTATCAGAGACCCAGTACAAACTACAATAGGTGGGTTACAGTTAAACTGACAGGACCAGTTTTGCTTGCTTTGTCTCTCCCAGTCCCAGGCTGGACTCCAGCCACACTCAGAGAAGCCCCCTCCCCCAGAGGTGCAAGGTAAAGCCTGTTGACTGCTTCATTTTAAACGTATTCCAGTCTAAGAACAAACCCACAGACGGGGCAAGTCAAATGAAAAAGTCACCTAATGGCCTAAGGTGAAAAAACACCACAGCCAGCTGTATCTTTAAGAAATTATCTGAACAAAAGAAAACCTGATTTCAGAGCGAACACTCTCGAGGTGTGTCAGACTAAATAGCTCTTCATGACTAATTCATTAATTGTGGTAACAACATGCTTCTCCATTACATTGAAACTACCACCTTCAGACAGCCATCAGAACACCCTCAGTGATTTATGAACTACCTGCCTATACTCTAAGGGTACAGGCTGTGCTGTCAGTACAGCCCAAACAGACTTGCTTCAGCACTTGTCAGCTTTCACACCATTAAGCCTCATTTCAGAATAAACAGCTCTTAAATTCCTCTACCCAAAAGAGACACTCAGGCCTGGGGAAAAAAAAAAATTGTTCAAGTCTATAAACTTATCCTATGGCACTGAAAGAGGGATTTAAAACTCTGCATAGTGTTCTGCTTTTCTGGATGGATTTCAGACATTCCTTTCTTATTCAGAACTGGAAGTTTTTAGTTCTGTCAAGACTGTATCCATAAAAGATTAATTTTAGGCATTCTGACGCAGCTGAACTTATTTAGTCTCAGTTTAAGTACAGATTGCAATAATTAAGAATAAGAAAAGGTAGATCTCAGGACTACAAAAATAACGATTAATTTCTGCAGTCCTTAGTTTGTCTTTTTATAGGTGAATTGCATGAGAGCAGGTAAAGCAGCCTGCAATTCCAGCAGGACGTGGTGCCTACACTGTCAGTGATTACAGCGCTTTTCTGAAATATATTGTATTTGCTTCTTTCCCAATATGGCTTTAATAGCAACCATTGAAGAAAGCATATTTAGGGCTTGGGGTTCCCTCCTCACCCCTATATCTGCACAGAAGACATGAGCCCTTACCAGTAAAGGTCTCAGGAAAAACACCAAGAAGAAAGTTAGGAGATGCAAGAAAGCTGATGTTCTAAATACTGTTTCCTTTTCCACAGTTAGACTTGAGTGTTCATTTCACTAAATGGACTTAGTAACGCTCACTAATTCCAGCTCTTTATATTTTAAAAAATACACCTCTACTAATACACCTCTACTAATGTGCAGACCAACGGAAGCTCCACTGGAGAACAAGGATTTGTAACCATGTAAATACAAGCTCTTAGTATTGTGAAGAGTCAGGCCCAGTCATCTTAATGGACCCCACCAGTGCCACCAACCATCACTGTAACTCCAGACAGAAAACTGCAATGTGCACAGCTGCAAAGGAAATGGACCCCTGTGACTCTGCCAAGATTAAGCCATGGTCGGAGGCAGGTTAAATTGTCCAGGAACACTGTATCACCCCTCTCCTTTAGAGAGGGATGTCCATTCTGTCTAGAACAATACCAAATATGGGAATAAGCAGCCACTGTCCCGCTTCCTCTCAAGTGCTCCTAGAATGTACCAAGAATAAAAACACAAAGTAAACGGCAGGAAGAAACCACTGTTGGTCATGAACTTATTCTGCATATTGAGATCAGGTCTCTGTGGACTGGGTGTGCTGGTATTTCAGGCATTAAGAACCCTGGAACCAGAATTCCTATTACCACCAGTAAAGCTTTAACAAATAGTACTCATGGGAACAGCGATACAACTCCTGGAGCAGTCAGCTGGGTAACTGACACTGGAACTGGCAAACCAAGTACTCCTTTCAACATTAAAACTGCCAGTTACCAACAGTCCTATCTATGTGAAATAATTAATCCATTCTCTGTGCTACTGAAGTGCAACCACTTTATAGCCTCATAAGAGGCTCACACACTTCATTACATATTCCTGAGACTGAGGTCAAAGTCCCTGGAGGCTGTAGTAGCCCTGTAGAGAACACATATTCTGAGTGTTTGAAGGCAGCTTCAAGCTAGAACAGATTAACCTCCTTTATTGTATATACTTTTTAAAACCACAACAGAAGCCATTTCAGTTTTATCAAATAAAAGTTTTGCTGACCATGTACCAGAAGATATGCTTATTTGTTATTTAAAGCAAGTATCAAACTGGGCAAATCCTTATCTTCTCCAATACACTGAATCTAGTCCTTCATTGCTATGCAGATGGGTATCATAGAATGCAGAGAGACAAGATTGACAGTTATATACAAATATCTAAGCTGCTTAAGAAACCAGGCTCAGTTGTTAGAAACAGTACTCAGCATTATCTCGAGTTTCACATACTGGATACTCAGGTATTGTCAAGTCCTCTTTCACGTGCAGGTACACTTCTGACATGGCTTGCTCTGCTGAAGACCTATCCCTGCCTTCCTTCTCATCTCAAAGTGGTTCATGCTTCAAACTCTGTGGTTGCAACTCAACGCTGCGACAAAAAAAAACAGCTAAAGGACAGCAAAACAGCAAATGCAGTGGCCTCTCCTACAATGAAGTCAGTCTCCCCACTCCCAACTCTGCTTCAAATGGAGCTCAAATTTTTGCTCATTTAAAGGCCAGACCTCAGCTCAGACCTCCGCAGAGCCATAACTGGATCTCCATTTGTTACAAAGCATTCCAGTTCACTTTTTCCCCATGTCAAGTCAAATTCCTAAAAAACCGTAACAAATAGCACAGTTTGTAGAAGTTACTCCAACTTCTATTTGCCGGCAGTCTCTTCCTATAACCAGAATCACCAACATGGGCCCTGGGTTCTGAATCACTGTTCCTGCCAGGACTTTGCCCTCAGCCATTGGCAAGTACTGGCCACTAAACACACCCAAGGGGCTGCCGAGTCCCATCGTAAGCTGGGAGAAGATCCCTGCTCACAGCAGCACTGTGTGCCCATGCCACCCCTTGCCTGTGCACCCAGTGAAGGTGGCAGCAGACAGCTGTGATTCTGAACTCCCAGCTACCCCAGGACAACGCAGGAAGAGACGCTTTGCAAAGCCAACAGCCACAGCAGAGCAAATAATGGCCAACAGTCTGGGTACAGCTCAGGATAGAATTACGCATTTTTAGCTCTTTTGCAATAGATCTCTCAGCAGATTTATACTGCTCCTCTATAGCAGGAGGCTGATGCTTCCCCCTCCATCAGGGTAAATCAATTCCAAAAAGGCACTTACTTCAGTCTACTCAAGTCCTGCAGAACACACAAAAAACAGCCAGGATCCCCTCAAAAACTGAACACATCCAAATTGCCCTACTCTGAGAAGCTATTTATGCTTTTCCACTGCAAAGACCAGAATGTTTTTGTAGTAATTTTCAGTTTGCTGAATCTAGCAATTACTAACCAATATAGCAGATCCTAGTGTATACTTAAATTGGAGGGAAGCACTGAAAAAGGCTTTGGAGACTACCAACAACACTGCATTGAGTCGTGGAAACATGACTGTGAGTAAGGCACAGTTTTTAAGTGGAGAAAATCTAGCTGAAGTAATTCTGTTCTTAGTGGATGTGCTATATTTTAATTGGCGAAGTCAAGTACCTGTTTTCTTGGATTCAGGCAATTCAGAATTGAGGAACTAATCAAGTTTACATGTGAAATGGGATATTTCATGGTACAGAAGCTGTATGCAATAAAATAATGCGTAGTAATATATCAGTTTTCATAGTACCGAAATTTTTAATTCAAACTATGGTAGGAAGGAAATCAGAAGTTTCAGGAGAAGTGTATAAACTTAATTTGCTCTCATAAAAACTGCACTATCAAGAATCAACAAAAAATAGAGAAGTATGATACAAGGGTCTTATGTAACTATGGATTCCCATGACTAATTACCTTTTCCAAGATGATTGCATCCTATCACTGATTCCTTCAAACACATGATCTACATTTAGCTAGACAGCAGAAATAATTATGCAAAATCCATGTCTCATTTGCCTTACCAGAAGACACCACAGAATTATCTACTAGTTCAGACTGTGTAGACAGTACCTCTGTGCTCTGAAAGCAAGAATGGGTGGGTTTGTAGCTTTACATCCTTTCTGGAATTAATTTAACCACTTTTTAAATTCTCCATTTAATCTAAGTATGTGTAGTATAAGTATGACTGTTTTCAATTAGTGTTACAAATCTGCACATTTCTCTTTCTTTAGGTATGTACTGAATACAGGTGGGGATCAGTACGGGAGAACAAATTCTTTCACCTTTAATTAACAGAAAAATCAAATGCTTTTCAAATACAGAAAGAAAAAACAAAAACTTAGAAGTATGCACTCGCTTTTGAGTCCCATGAAATGGCCTTTAAGATTATGTTTAGAGAAGTTCTCTTTGAATATGCCTCAAGACCATTGCTTCCATTAAGCAAAGGAAGTATTTTCCAGTTCATATATCAAAACACCTGTAAGAAGCTAGTCCAAAACCCAAGTGATCAGGAGGTGACCATGCTAGTGTGTGCCAGAAGAAGCACAACAGACCAAAGATGTTTAGAATACCTAGGTAAACTTCCGTCCTCAGAACATTCCTGCTACAGAGCAGGAGTACTTCCACAGCAAATGAGCTATCAAAGAGTCCAGGGCTCACAATCCCAGGGACTCCAAATGTGCTGGCAGTATTAAACACACTTTGCATCTGTGCACTTCTTTACAAAGTTGGGAAGAATATAGGGTTGCAAGTTATTGCAAAAACAAATTTGGAAGCACTTAGGCATTTGTGCAGACTTGTATCCTTCAAGGCAGGAAAAGCAAAACGAAACAAAACAAGATGAGACAAGTTCTTGACTACCGCTTGGCACTGCAAATATACTAACAAAAAGTTCCAACTTCCATCTTTCTATATTTCTGCTATTAGCAATACCCAACTCAAAGCATAGGAAAAGACATCAATCACTGCAAAAGATAACAGCGTGTATTGGTAAACTGCCTAGAATTTAAAGCCTCACAAATATTGTGGAATGTCAGACGGAAAACAGAAGACTGTCCTAGGGTGCAAGATCAAACATCAACATATTTTATAAGACACAAGCAGGAAAGACTTTAAAGCAGTTGAAAACATTTTGCTTGTTTTATAGAGGGTATCAGGCTGCATTGTTCAGACTTGAATATGACTTCAACACTTAAATTAGACAAGGCTGACCAAGAAGTGGTTACAGACTCAGGCTCAGCTGATGACAGTGATTCAGTGAGTGGTTCTGAGCTGGCAAGGAAAAAAAGCCCCACATTTCCTGTACAGGGACAAGTGCAGTAAGTCACTATGAGACTGCTAATCCTGTTTGAAGGATGCCAACAAAAACCCCTCATTTAGACTTCAGATTGCTGAAAAAAGCATGAAAATAGCTTCTAGAAGCATGTGCTTTTGCCTAACTATTTACGTTCCCTTTTTTTGAAGGAGTCTAAAGAAAAACATCTATCATCACTCCATCCCCAAGCCACTGCACTGTTCCCCTGACAGCCAGAAGTGGCTTTCACCAGACACTTCTGGCAGCTGAAAAAGCACACACATGACAGGAGAGCAGAGCACCAGACCTATTTTATAATCCTTTTGACACTTCCAGGACAGTGTTGATCACGAAGCATACCCAAGATCTGCTAATATCTGGCTTTAACTTTCAAGTTCACATTTAGTTGCTGAATTTAGGAAGTTATGTTAATAGGTCTTTCTACTTTAAAAGCACCTTGTAAGTAGGCTTCCCAATAAGCATCACTTCTGATAGCTCTGACTCACGCTCCAATTGCCAACACTGCTTTCCTTGTCAGTTCTCAGGTTTGTTTCGTTTAAAAAAGTATTTTCACTTTCAACTAAAAAAACTAAATTCAGAATTTTTTTAAAAATACACCTCATAGTTTATGAACTCAATCCACAAGTGGTTTTAGTATCAATCAAATGCTGCTATGTCTTTGGAAAAAAAAACCCTTAACCATACCCTTCTTCCTAGGCTGTTTACATTAAATTATCTTGGGTTTAGATGTACTTGCTTGTGTAGAAGACACCATCAAACTCCTGAGCCATTTACACAGTCATATGAAGCATATTTAACAGAAGAGGTAGAAAGGTGAGGTTCAGTGTGTGCAAAAGCTGTAGACTAAGATAGCTTTTCCTATCACAGCAATGACTTAGTCAAGCAGAGAGAACAGATCCCATGCACTGCCAGGACTTGACTGCACACCTGGCATCCCCAGGGGATATTCACAGTTTTAAAGAAGTGAGGGAGGAAAGCAGTAGGTGGAGGATGGGAAAGCTAGAAGATGAGGATGAGTCAGGAGAGGAATGACAACCATACTTCCTGGGCAGGACAGCAATTGGCATCTCAGGAACGTGGGGAAGGCAGTAGGAGATGGGAAAGACTGAACCGAGCCCAGGAAGGTCTGACCAAAATAAGCTCCTCACACCCAAGTTGTCCCAGGAGTGCCACGGGAAGCTGAGGTTTAGGTGAATGCCTGAACAAGTCCTCAGAGACACCTCTCAGTTCTCATCTTCACACAGGGAGAAAATTCTTGTTTACTTCCTGCCATATTTCTCTGATATTTACAAATACTTTTACAGCCATAGTAGAAACAATAAAAGCCAAACAACACACTCCAGCTACCAAGAGTTCTTTGACTACAGCAGTTCTAAAATTTAGCAGGCACCCCATACACCTGGAATACTTCCCCATACACACACAGTACAAAATCCACTTCCATCAGAGTTGATAGGAATGCTGGTCATTTGCTAGCGACCAGCATCAACCAGAAAAGCTCCCTGGCAGACCACACGTAGTGAGGAAGTGAATGGCCTCCAACAGATGAGAAAATGTGTGAGAGAACCCTTATACAATTTTCCCTGAAAGGTTTAGGCTTTTATGCTGGGGTAAACCTTTGCTGCTCATATTCATGGTGAGGGTTTAGATAGTACAACGTGGCTTAATTCAAAGAGCTAACAGTAATGCAAGCCAACCCTTTCTTACCAAAGCCTATGCCTGGATTTCCGTGCTTGCAGAGGAACTGAAATATCTTCCAAATCCTTATTTTTGTAACACACACACATACATACACACCCCTCCCAGTTCCAAAAACTGCTTCAATTTCACTGCTTCTAGTTTTGCAGTTAACTCCCAGAAAAAAACCTTTGTTAATTAGGTGCAAAATCCCTTTCCAATACAGTTCTTAATGCCTTTCAGTAGCCACACACCACCTAGATCTGGAATGCAGCTTCCTAAAAAAAAGCAGACTGAGGTATTGCATTGTAAGAGTGTTTTAGGAAACTGAAAAGGAAAGCAGATGAATTTGTCATGTATAAGCCATTTATTGTGGCAATAACGAGAACCAAAGGATAAGCAAAAACCTGACAACTTGCACGCCAATCCCAGGGTGGTGTCCACCAGCAGAACTACAATGATCTGTGTCACAACTCTTCAGGTAACTACAGGAAACTCGCTCCCAGGGTTAGCCTGGTAAAGTAAGAGCAAGAAGCCAAAGAGGAAAAATCACCTCTTATCTTTTTGCTTCCTTCCTCATCACATGCAGCAACTAAGTTAGGCTTTATTAAGGATTCCTCTGTAACTCTGAAGATGTTTATTTACATGTTCTATACATTAGTATCATTAATGGATACATGCATACTACATTAGAATACAAATCCAAACATGCAGGTATTTCATATTCCTTATGCTGAAATTAGGAGTACCAAAACCTTTATTCTTTACAATATACCTTGGATAGAGCAGTGCATGACCATTTAGATCAATGACACTTTTAGACTTAACTCCTACAACTGAAAAGAGAATATAGTGGTATTTATGAAGTCAAATTAATTTAAACTATTACAAAAGATAACAGTTCTCTAAAGAGATGTACAACTTTTAAAGCAAGGTAACATACTTTCCATGTTAAGATGGGAACATTACTAAGATTTTACTGAAAACTCATAAAAGTTTACACATTCCATGTGCTAACTGTGACAAAACTCATTTTAACTTCACCCATGCCACATATGCAGCAATGCTTTAAGAACATGGCACTGAGACTGGTAAATGTTATTCTTTAAGGTAAGAAAAAGTGGCTGCAAATAGTTTAGTTAAACTACTAATAGCATTGCTATCCCATCTCCTTCACAATAAATTAGTTACGTGTGTAGAACATATCTGGAAGGCAAAAGAGATGATGAGAAAAATGCTTAAGATATACATAAATACACAATCATGTTCAGTTTTCAGCTGCAGAAGTTGCATTTGAATAATATTCTCCATACATTAGTGTCTTCTAAAACAGTGCTCTAACACACACAGTATATCTATAAATGATTCTAGAGATCTAAACAAAGATAAGCATGCACACAATGCAAGCCTAAACAATACACATCAAGTATGAATCACTAGCTTTACTACTTAACATGCTGCTGTGTTTTGGTATATTTTATATATCAGCCAGAAAGAAACATCATATAGCTGCAAGATTTTTCCATTAATGCACCTCTAGACATAACACAAAGCATATGCTGTTACCCTCCCTAGTACTCCACATTTAGCAGAGAGGCAAGGTTTGAACTTAGGCTACTGTCTGCAACACCAGACAGAAAAGCACCCTTCAAACACGGAAACATCACTGTCTTGCTTGTGACATCCCTGCAGAAAAAAAAAAGACTTAAGACAGTATAAGGTCCCAGTTTCCATCACACATTCACTATTTCAGGACCGAATCCTAAAGGCCAGCAAGTCCCCTCAGGCTAATCCAGTCTTTCATTTCTGCAGATTTTCATAGGCACTACATGGAATCACGACATCCTCACTTTTGCTGGACTGGGCTATAAATATCTGCCCTCTTCTGATGTCAAATTGCTATAAAAAGGTTCCTTCTTAAAAGTCAGCCTTCCATCTTTGCTGAAGAGGTGGAAACAAGAAGACACCAAGTATGCCCAGATAAAATGCACAAATTGACCACAGTGTTACAGAAAATTGCTTAGCATTGAAATCCTGGTTAAAGGTAACAGAGAAACACATTGGGTTTTTTAACCTAAGTGTATTAGACAACCCTGGCTTGCTCAACAACTTGTGAGCAAATCCAGATACTGCTAATCTTGCCTTCTCTTGGGAGCATCCTCTTCTCAATCTACCCAATAAATTAGTACAAAACTTCAGTAAAAGTACTCTGTAACAGAGATTATGCAAAAGCAGTCAAAGTTGGTCACTGATAGG